>VZRR01010573.1:252642-405676 GCA_013398015.1 Oreocharis arfaki | reverse complement strand
AAAAAAAAAACCAAAAAAAACCAAAAAAAACCAAAAAAACACAAAAACAAAAAACCCTACCCCAAAACAAACAAAAAACACTCAATACTCCAAATTTGTTCTTTTGGCCTTGAAAAGCATGAAATTGTTAAATGCAGATTTATTCAGGGAAACTGGGAAACTAGGCTGAAACATTAAATGTAACACTAACTCTACTCTTCAAGAGTTTCACAATCAAACCTTTACTACAAAACCAGTGAGTAACACTTAACATCACTATGTTAACCATAATGATTATCTAGTATTCCCAGGTCTCAAAAGGCTGTGTCAGTCTGATCATCAGCTCCCAAGAATTTCAGTACTTCTGCAAAGGAAAAGCTTTGCATCCTATCCAAAACAGCAGCCTAATCCATTTAATCTTCCGGGCACAAAAACTAAGTTGAGAAATGCAGTGTAAATAATACAGTAGTCATACAGCATAAATACATCCATTTATAATGAATAACCTTTTATGTACAATCTCTAATGCCAAAAGCAATATCAAAACGTTAGTATTTTAAAATCAGTCTCATTTTTTCTTGCCAAATTACCACATGCAACTGCAAAATCCACTTCATGCAAAATTACTGAATTTGATTGCACTATTAAGCCAAATAGGGATAATATTTGCAGATATTGTAACAAAAAATAGTAATAAAGACAGACTTTGACCTTTAGAGTCAAAGACTTCTAGTATACAATCACAGACTCATAGAATGACAGAAGAGTTGGGGTTGGAAGAGACCTTAAACATCATCTTGTTCCAACCCCACTGCCGTGGGCAGGGACACCTTCCACTAAATCAGCTTACACAAAGCCCCATCCAACCTGGCCTTGAACATCTCCAGAGATGGGGCAGCCACACGTTCCCTGAGCAACATGTGCCAGTGCCTCAACACCCTCACAGAAAAGAATTTTTTTCCTAATGCCTACTCTAAACTTATTCTCTTTCAATTTTTTTCATTTCCCCTTGTCCTGTCACTACATGCTCTTGCCCCATCTTTCCTGTAAGTTCCCTTCAGATACTGGAAGTCTGCAATTAGGTCAGCCTGAAGCCTTCTCTTTTCTAGGCTGAATAATCCTGATTCTCTCAGTCTCTGCTCATAGGAGATGTTCTTCATCCCTCTGATCAGCTTGGTGGCCACCTCTGGACTGGCTCCAACAGGTCCCTGTTCTTCCTGTGCTGGGACCCCACAGCTTATGCAGAATTACAGGTGAGGTCCCACCAGAGCACGGCAGAGGGGCTGAATCCCCTCCCTCAACCTGCTGGCAGTGGTCCAACCCAGGTTATTAAACAATATGAGATTCCCATGCACCCACTTCTCCAGTCTGTCCAGGTCTCTCTGTATGGCATCCCATCCTTCATCCTTGGTTTACTAACCAAGGAAAAATAAGACATCATAAATGAAGCTAAATTTTAAACTTAGTTGTTATGAAGGCAAAACAAAACCTTCTCAAAATTCTGCAACAAAGAGTCTACATTTAAAATAACAGTGTCTCAAGATGTTGTAGGAAACTATCAGCGAGAGAGGAAAAGAAACTAGTAGTTTTAATTTCAGATCAAGGCTTTTTAGTGAAGAAATAATTGCTGATGCCATCAGTAAAAAATACATTGACTGACTCTTGCCACTCGCAGCTAATGAACTAACTCCAAACCGCTGCAAGGTGGCAATCACCCAGTCTTGGCTGATATACCTACAGGAAAAATATGAGTGATTCATAACTTACGTAGTGAGGAAAATAAAGAACTTTCTATAGAACATGCCTGCTATTCACTCAAAATGAGTGTTGAAATGAATGATGGAAATCTATGCTACAAGGCACATTAATGCATCAAAATTTCCAGAATGAGATACGGTTTTCATTTACTACCTGAATAATGAAAGAGACAGCTACATCCTAACTAATTAAAATGTTTCCCTTCTCACACTTCAAAGGACCACTTGGCTCACAGATGTTGTTCTGAGGTTTTATAGCAATCCATTCACTCTTGTAGTAAAGACAATTTATGAAATTCCTGCTTACACTCCACCCCATAACACCCTCTTAGTTTTAGAAGATGTTTTGTAAACCAGATAACAGCAAAGATCCATTAAAAATAATCTACTCTGCAGTTTTCTTAAAGCTAGATGACTTTTGCCACAGAATGCAGTCCCAGAGAAAACTGCACACTGCAACTGAGATGAGAACAAGCTTTTTAAGATGCAGATCATCACTGATGTAATTATAATCCGCCCCTCAGATGCAGCATTTTTGTACAACTAAAGATTAAGTAAAAAGATATCTCAATTTACCAACTTACCCTTGCAGAGGTCATGAGAACATTTGAAGCATTATTTGAATATATAAAGTAGCTGTCTACCTGCTTCCCCTGAAACTAGCTGCTGATTTTGGTAGGAAAAAAACAGTTTTCAAAGCTGGTAGTTCTACTAAGGAATACACGCAGCAACAGAGAGAGATCTCTCCATCTCAGAAAGAAAGTTGCAGGAACAAAGATAATATTGAGGTGAACAGTAGGAATGATCGCATAAGGTAAAGTTGGAAAAGAGAGATAACACTTTCTCATAAAGCAGCTGGTTCATTGGAAATAACCCTGGCTGGCTCTCAGACACAGCAGTTTCCTTTTTTGTGCCTCTAACAGAAATAGCAAACTTCAAGCCTGAAAAAGATCAAGAGCACAGAAAGCCTCTAGTGAGATGAGACTCCAAAGACACTGAAATTTGTTTACTCAGAAGATGAAAGATGACATATGATAAAAGAGTAATTCAAAATTCTTCTATCATAAAGGGATCCAGCAATAAAGATCAGATCTACTCTTGCCTCAGTTTTACCTGGTTGCACCACCTGGGCTCCAGCTGCATGTCAGAGGAAATACTCTGTCTTGTGAGCCACAACATCTGGCTGGCAGTGTGTTCACTTCTCACACTGCAGTGCCACTCCATTCCATACATGACTTTAATACACGAACAATTGGACAATATGGTGTGTTGAATTCAAAGCCTCATAAAAAAAAGTGCATACAGTTTCAAAAACATCTAGAATTCACCATTACACCATGAACAGAAATTACCAAAAATTCTGAGGAGATTGCACTATGCACCTGTACGCTATTGATATCATGAATATTTAGCCAGAAAATATTCTGATGGGTTTCAGGTAGAAATGACACCTTATATTTTAGAGTTTAAGTCAGCTCTCATTCAAAATCACCTCATGATAGGAAGGAAAAGATTATCCAGTGTTTAGCCAATTCAGGTTTTTTGAACACTTTTATAAAGCTGTAATAGCACTTGCCATTTATAACATTCAGAATAAGCACTCGGCAGCTGATCTAGGCAAAACTCATGAATGAAAAGAAGCACAGGCAACTAGGCAAAAAATCATGAATGAAAAGAAGCACAGTAATAACATCCAGTGACTTCTAGATTTACAGTGCCCTCACAGCATGGTAAACAGACACATAAATCTTTCTGCTTCACATTCCTTCTTTCCCACTAGCTCCTCTAGCTCAGTTTCCTGACCAGGAAGCTTGAATTCTAACAGTATAATGATGCATGACTGGATGTCAAGTACAACTCCAGCGTTTATGGTTATCAAATAATAACAAAGCAGTTAATTTTTAGTTCTGTATGAGCAAAAGAAAATCTTAGGTGCCACAGAATAAGATCAAAATTTGGCTTCTAATCCAGCTCTGCTTCTGATAAAAACTTCAGTAAATCACTTATCCTCACCTCAATCTTAGTATTTCAAGGGACTTGTCAGTAACACTTAACAATATTTCCTGAATGGACTTAGGGGGAAAAAAGCTAACTACCTTTTAGAATGTCCATCTATTAAATATAATGTTGATTATTTTTAGTATGTCTTTACACTATTTCAATGAAAGCTGAATTCAACACTAGTATTTACTAAAAATTTCTTTGCTCTGATTAAAAATTTTAGGGTTTTGTAACATGTAGAAATGACAAATCGGCTTGTATTGGCTGGAATATAATTGAAAAGACTACATGTAGATGGTCTAAATGTTTCTTACTGTATACCAAATGGAATAGATGTTTGATACCTCTCTTTTCCACACAGTAGTTGCTTTCCAGTTACAGCACTTCAATAAGTGTAAAAGCAGAAAAATTCCCTCTTATCTTAAGCTGCCATTTTTACTTCCTCATTATCAGTATGAAACTCATCCTCAACACATGCTTTTCACTACATCAGCCTTCACAGAATAATAATAAAGATATAAATAAAAATAAAAAGCACACAAACAAACCTTGATGTCTCCTACTGTCAAGAAGTATGGCTTTTTTTTTCATAGTTCCCCTAAGATCTTGTTTTAAGGCCAACATGTAATCTTCATCATCTCCTGTTTTCAGAGGGACTGGCTTATTTTCTGTACTCTGTACAAATTATGTTTATCATTTATAAGATCTTGATATCCACCAAATACACAGGTACAGTAATAAAAGCTACAAGAAACATAGCTAATAAAAAAGAGTGCAACAATGTACTATACTACTTCCATAGTACACTTCATTGCATTTTGACATGCATAGTAACTGTGTTTACATCCAAATGTATAGCTTTTATAACTTCACTGTATCTTTCTGCAAAAATGTATCACAAAATCAAGGAAAAAAATAATAAAACTGTTAAATAGTCATTTATAGTAATCCTAAACTCTTAATTGCCAAAAGCAGTTATTCTCACCAAGCTAACTTACTCAGTTAGCTCAATTCCTTCTCTCTTCAGTCAGAGTAGTGCTGGCCTCAATCTCTTCTAAGATAGTGTTACACCTACATTAAGTATGATACCTGAATAACATGGACACCCTTTCCATGGCTATTTTCATGGAAACAGGTTGTGTTGTCATAAAACCAGACCCTCACACAATCCAGTTTCTACCAGTTGAATTTAAAAGATTTGTTAAGGGTTGGATTTTTGGGGTCTGTGGGAGTTTTTTTTGTGGGTTTTTTGGGGTTTCTTGTTGGGGTGCCTTGTTTTATTTAACTTGAATCTTGAAATTGAGAAAGATAAATATGCAAATCAGTTTTTAGAATATCCAGAATACTACATAATTACAGAATGGATGTTGTTTCTCTCATGTGATCAATGGTGCTCAACCAATACCAGAGTGGTAGGTTGCAAAGCATAAAGTGCTATCACAAGTCCCAGATCTGGACCATGAAAGGAGCTTACTGCTTCTAGCTATATTTGCTTGTTGGCCAACGCTTTAAATCACTTAATATTGCTGATGTAAGCTGATGCTCCTTAATTAGGTTTTTAATTGCATTTACAGAAAATTTGTGTAAACTGAGAATGTGTTTAATAAAAATATGCAACAGCAATAATTCACTTCTTCAAATAATTTCACTGTAAGTTATTTAGAGCTATAATATACTTTTGGTCATTATCCAGTCATTAAACCTAACACTTACATTTTTTATTGACTCTACTTATACACCTGGGTTAACTCTGATTTTCCTGAATGCCGTCAGATTTTCCCTGAGAAGTTTAACTTGGTTCTGAAATTTTGTTCACAGAAGGAAGAAAGCTTTTTTAACTTCTCTATGGTATATATTATATATGCTGGGGCTAGTAATTCTCCTGTAAGGCTGACTGTACCTCAAAGGCTGCAGTGTATACAGAATTCGGATGGCACAGAACTGTGCTACCAAGCAGCCTGCAACATTCACGTAAGAAACAGTTACAGATGACTTAGTTACATGAAATCACACATCTCAATGCTGCACTAGGAGGATGAATAATATATGGTTCACTAAGTCAACAGCTCCCCTGCACATGAAAACACAGTCAGAAAAGGGAACTTTATTCCCTTTTGATTTTCAAATACATCCTAAATGCCCAGTCTCAATTAAGTTCCTTAAATTACACAAAGTATCTTTCAATTATTTTCAAATGCCGGCTTCTGAGGTACAGGACAACCATATACAACCTTTCATGTTTGTATAAATAGTAATTTTCTAAAATCAGTAAATCCATGTATAGCTTCAAAGATTAATGTAAACTCATTTAAGATTCAAGTATCCAGTATTTCCATTCTTGTAATGTCCAGAAAACCAAATCATGATGAAGACTTCAAAACACTAACACCCTGCAAGCAATCTAATTAAATATGGGATACAAAAGTTAGCAAAGGGGCAGGAAAGTAATAGTAAGAAAAATTGTGACATACGTTATTATAAAATCCAACGTTCTTAAGGTTGTTCATATATTTCATTACATTATCTAAACATGAGCATGAACACACTTTACCTGAACACAGCGTGTGCTCCAAGATACTGGCTGTACTTACTGGAAATGGTGATGAAGGCTTACAGATGACATCAGGTAGAGCTGCACCTTTACCAAAGCAAATGGCTTCAATGTTGAAGGTAAATGAAGCACATCGGCCTCCTCTACCTGACCCAGCCATTTGGACGCACTGAAAATATTACAGATTTTTAAAGATAAATTTTCCTTACATGTATATATTACCAAGAAAGTTAGGGTCTAACAAAGATTAGAGTAATTTTAAGACCAAAGATCATCTTTATATAGCAAGAGACATTTTCAGTGCTCATCTTAGATTCTTCCACAGACTATAAATTTGGTATATGAATAAAATCAGCTTCATTCCCTTATTTCATCTTCTTCTAAACCTTAGATATACTGTATTGAGTTCAACCAGAAAAAACAGAAACAATGAGGGAAAAAATGTTTATGAACCCTAAACTTTCTGTGGCTACATTCTAGTGGTTTTGAACTTTTCTCTGAAAACCAGTTTGTGTTTGTCATTCATTACTTCTTCATTCTGAATATTTTTTGTCCTTTATCTTAGTAACTATTTTTGGATCCTGATGAAGTGACACAGGCAAAGAGGTTTAAGATAATCAAAAGGCATGAAGAGACTCCAACAGGACTGCAAGCTAACTGCTGAAAAAAAAGGAAGTTGTTTCTAACTAAAATATTTAACAAACGTCATAAAAGAAAAGAGCCTCCAAAACATTTACAGTCACATCTCTTCACCCTCACTGTTATACCAACTTTCATCTCATGAATTGCGCAACCCATGGGTTGACAAGTAAATCAAAATGTGAGGATGGAGGAAAATGTCAGTAAATGGAACCCAAGAGAAGCTCAGCTGAAGCACTGCCTACTCCCCCAGAGCACTCAAAGATCAGTCCAAGGTCTTAGCCCAGAAAGCTAAGAACAGCTTTCCACAAGCTGTTCACTATTAACTGTAAGGTTACTGTACTGCACCTTGCTTGGTACAAACAGGTTGTTCCAGACTTACTGCGGTACCTGTATGAGCACATCTGGCTCTTTCCAGACAGAAGCAATGGCCTTTTTATTAAGGCCAGAGAAAACAGGTTGATGCCAGTTTTTTCCTACTTGTTACTTTCAACAGAAACAAGCTCTGTGTGGATGAAACAAAATCACATTATATATTTCCATGTCACTTTGCTGCACAGAGTACTGTCTAAAAATAAGCAGAAACCTAAATAAATAATTTTTAAGAAAAAAAATGAAGCAAAAGCTAAGGCTGAACATGTAATTAACTGGAAGAGAAAAGAAAAGAAAGAAAAGAAAAAAAAGAGAAAAGAAGAAAAGAAAAGAAAAGAAAAGAAAAGAAAAGAAAAGAAAAGAAAAGAAAAGAAAAGAAAAGAAAAGAAAAGAAAAGAAAAGAAAAGAGAAAAGAAAAGAAGTAAATTCCTTTGAAAATAGGATGAAACACAAGATGTGAACCTTGCAGAATATAAAAGATGCTGTAAAGCCCCAAACATACCCAATTATCTAGACGTAAAAAAAAAAAAGGAAACAACAGCAGAACAAGACAACAAAATAAAAGTTAAAGGAAATGTTGAGTGAGCAAGGAAAGGCATTAAACGTAGTGAATAGGAAGGTCCATTTTTTAAAAGCTGCTTTAAAATTAATTCTCAGTTAATTCCCTTAAAACAGCATTAGTTTGATAAGGAGTAACAAACTTTAAAACTAGCAGCATTTCAGCTCTACATTTTTACCCAAACTTGTGATTTTTTTCAAGCATACTATCTTAGAAGGCTTATGTTTACTGACAGCACAAAGTGACAGATGACTGGAGAAATCGTGAAGGAAAAGTTGAGCTATACAACTAAGTCATCAAGCATGACAAAGTTACCACAACTAGCATTCTGGTTGCCTTCGGGGATGTCTAACGGATCACCTCGGTGTATTTTCATGTTTATGGGTAGTTTGTATGCCATTTATAAAAGAGAAGATTTTCAGATTTAAGCTTTACAAATTCCTTCAAGCCTATGCATGCAATTTCTCAGGCAGCTGCCGAGGAGGAGCTGATGCTTCGGGACGGAAAGGCTCGTGGAATCGGGATCCCCGACAGCTGCGGACGGGTGGTGAGACAACAGCAGGCGTGAGGGGGCTGAGCGCTCTGGCGAGCCCTCGGTGTCCTATGCTTTCCTCACAACACAACTCCTGATCGTGTTTTGTGGATCGGGGATCTTTGATTTTCAGAGGCAGGTGCCATCAGTTAAAGGGAAGAGCAGATACAAAAGAAAGGACTGAACTTTAGATTCAGTTTTTCAGTGAGGTTTAGTGGCTGTCTTTTTAAACTGACGCCCGTGAGGATATTTGTCATGAGGGTCACTAACCCCTGCCGTGTGAGAATATCCCTCTCCGCTCCTTTCCCTCTCCCTTCGCTGACCGCCCGCCGCCCTGGGAGGGTCCCGCCGCTCCCCACACGGCCGGGGCGTTTTGCCGCTACTTGCCCCTGCGCCGGCCGGTCTCAGTGGGAGAAGGGGCTCAAATCCCCGCCCCGTCACGCCGCGGCTGACCCCCCCGCCGGCCCCTCGGGGCTTCCCCGCTCGTGACCCGGCGCCGCCACGCTCCGCCCGCCGCTGCCGCAGTGGGCCGGGCCTGCGCTCGCCCTTCCCGCGCGGCCGCACAGCGGCGGCCGGGCCATGTCGGCGCTGGAGTGGTTCGCGCACAAGCCCCTGGGCGGCGGTATCTTTTGGATCCAGGAGCGCTTCTACGAATCGGGCAACCGGGCCAACATCTGGCTGGTGCGGGGCTCGCAGCGAGACGTGGTGATCGACGCGGGGCTGGGGCTGCGCAGCCTGCCCGAGTACTTGCGCGACTCCGGGCTGCTGGCGCCGGCCGAGGGCGCCGGGCCGCGGCCGCTACTGGCCGTAGCCACCCACGTCCACTTCGACCACTCGGGTGGGCTGCAGCACTTCGAGGAGGTGGCGGTGCACAGCGCCGAGGCGGCGGCGCTGCTGCAAGGCGACAACTACGAGGCCGTGACGTGGCTGTCGGACCGGGAGGTGGCGCGGCCGCCGCGGCCGGGCTGGAGCGCACGGCAGTTCCGCGTCCCACCCGTCCGGCCCAGCCGCCTCCTGCAGGAGGGTAAGGGGGCCAGCCCTGCCGCGCCCCGGGGTGCGAGCCGCGGCGGGGGCGCGGGGCACAGTGCTCGGGGTACTCTGCAGCGGTTCCTTTGCCGCTGGGCGCCTCCTGCTTTACTCAGCTCCTCGTATAGGATAATTAAATGATTAATTTTGTCACTCCTGTGAACCCATAGACCACCCGCAGTCAGCATGAGACCAAAAAGAAGCGTAGTGGGTTAAACCGCTTCTACCAGTTCTGAAAGTATTTGGCGGCAAAGTCTTTTTTTCCCTCTAGAATCAGAATCACTCAGCAGTGATTTAAGTGGCTAATTGAGCACCCTGGGTTTATTCTTAGGCTTCAAACGGTATATCATCAGGTCGTGTTCCGGCACCCCTATTATTTATAAGCTGTCAAGACACAGAAGTGCAATTAAGAGAACAGTACCTGAAATATGTACTGAGAATACCGTTTTTGTTTTACAGAATTTACGTGAATTTTATGTGAATACATTTACTGAATTTTACCTGACTCACGTAAAATGTAAAAAATCACTTATTACTGTTGTAGCATTTACAGAAGTGGCTTGTTGCAGATAAAAAAACCCCCCACATTTAGTCTCTCATGGGAGACAGTGACAGGGTTTTTGGTAACAAAACACCTAAACTGTACAATACTGTTCAGCAGAAGTTAAAGGGTGGCTATCAGAGAGGTGACACCTTTGGCACGGTACTTACTCTCTCCGTGGCTTTATTAGTCCATCTCACATAGGTGCTTGGAAAAGCAGAACTGAACTTACTGAAGGCTTCAGTAAAGATCTGATGTGACCTTTAAATACAGTAAATCAACACAAGTTTAAGTTACTTTTTTTCTCTAAGAGGGGGGATTATTTTAAAAAATACTTTTGTAAAAGAGCAAGTACATTGGCTGCCAGAGTAGCATTAGAGTTTATAAGATATTAACTGAGACATGAGACACGAGTATCAGTTCAGTGGCTGGTGCAGTTAAAAGGCATTCACATTTAAACTGGCAGAAAAATGACCTAATGGTAAGAAAGTTTTATTTTTATGTCATGTTGAATGAGATGAAGAAAGTGTGTGGAGACTTGTCTTAGTTCTCTTTCAGCAATTTATGTTTTGGCCTTTTGCCTTTTAGGAGTAACAGCAGTGCAATTCTAGATGAATTAAATATGGGTAAAATTATAATAAATTGTGAAATACATTCTTTGTAAACTTTCAAAGGAGAAGCAGCTTAGATGTGTTATATTTGTTTCCTGTTTCATTTTCTCTACTGCATTGCTTTTCACATTGTTCAATTTATTAGAATGTGAACATATTCCGTTAATACAACCCAAGCCTGTGTTAACTGTTAGTGTCATTGGAAAATACCTTTTTGTTAAGTATATATTTCAGACATCTCTTTGGCAGTCACCAAGAAAATAAATGCCCCACTCCCATTGTTGCGATATGTAGTATGTATAAACTCTCTGTGTATCAGTAGGTAGTTCTCTTTGTGTCATTTAAGAAACATGATAAATGTGTAAGTTTTCCTGTAACCAATCTGTTTGCAGGGGATGTGATCAGCCTCGGAGATCGACAGCTCACTGTCATGCACATGCCTGGTCATTCACGAGGCAGTATTTGCCTACATGACAAGGACAGGAAGATTTTGTTCAGCGGAGATGTGGTGTATGATGGATCTATGATCGACTGGCTTCCCTACAGCAGAATCAGTGACTACGTTGCAAGCTGCCAGCGTCTGATTGAATTAGTAGACAGAGGTCTTGTGGAGAAGGTACTACCTGGGCACTTCAACATATTTGGGGCAGAAAGGCTGTATCGGTTAGCTTCCAACTACATTTCCCAAGCTGGAGTTTGTCACAAGATTTCTACCTGTGCCATGAGATCCATTGCAAGCATAGCACTTCGTGTTACAAATTCAAGAATCACTTCTCAGTGACAGTCAATTTTGTGTGACTTGTCACCTGCTGTAAAATGAAATGGGTTGTGAAAGCATCAATAACAAGTAAAAGCAGTATGCATTTGCAAAAAGGTGGCAAATTGATACAGGGGAGTTTCAAAAATTCTCCGTGTTTTTTCCTACTTTATTCGTATTTTTAGGAAAACTCTGTAAACTAGTAGCTTTAGCCAAAGCTACAGTTTTTCTTTCTGCTTTTCCATGGTATGTTTGCACATATATTTCGATTGAAATACATTGTTTTATTTTTGTTACAACTCTGGCAGAGGGATATGCTAAAATGAGAGGTTTTACATTAAAGCCTGAAACCGTGTTGATTTAGTACTAGATTTGTGATTATTCATCAACTCCTGCTCAGGTTTTGACCTAACAGAGCTCTTGCTAAGACCTGTTGTGTGCTAGGAGCAGTGCCATTAGGTCAAAGCAAGAGCAACACCTATGCAGGACTCAGTGGGCAGAAAGACATAATTCTGCAGCCATTGCCACCTGTGAGCATGGTGTCTGCTGCACCTCTGATCACTTCAAGCTTTATGGTTGCAGAATATTTGTCTGGAGGTTTCTTTAGAATACGCTAACACATGGAAGTTCAATAGACCAAACTTTCAAGCTGCAAGTCATAGATACATCAGTTTACCACAAAAGCTTTTGGTGCAGAGGGACTGTTGAGGCTTTCATGTTCCCTGGTGTGGTGCAAGGAACCACTGCACGAGGAGAGAGGGAGCAAGCAGAAGCACTCTCATCATTGGCTAGGGAACTGTTTTGCTTGTAGGCATGTGAGTTAGGAGTTAGAGAATTTGTGAACTGATGACTTAATGTGTTAGACTACCTTCTGCAAAGTGGATTGAGCTTTTGCTTGATGTGTTTATTTTTTTCTGATAAGGTCATAAAAAATATTTATAGAGTATGTTCTGGGAAGTTGAGAGAAGTGGAGTGTGACAAGCTTCAAGCATTTGTTTATGCTTAAGGGTATTTTTATGTGACTATATTGTAACTTGGTTGTTGATTATTTGTGTTAGGGGAGGGATTGAGGCTTTAACATGACCTTGCCATAGTGAAGGTGCTGCATTAAACAGCTGGTACACTTGTTACCACAAAGTGAATGTAGCTCAAATTGTTTACTGTTTGTGTCTGAAGTATGTGCTGCACGTGGTTGTTCAGAAATGTAAACTGTGTTGCAATGAGTTTGTTCCAAAAACAAGTTGAATACATTGAGAAATGCTAAATAGCATTGTAACTTGCTTATGAAAATTGAATGTGTGATATTTAAAAGCTGTTGAAATGGTTAGAGTTTGTGTAATTATTCTAACAGTTTCTATATATTTAACTTTTTTAAAAGGACACTGTATGAATTTATTTTTGTACATAGACGTATTTATATGTTCCTAAAAAGACTGCAAATGTTTCTCCCAAATTTTAGTGTAGTTTAACTTTCCTTGTTTGGCTTTCACTTTGTGCAGAAGGTTTTGCCCCCATCACAGCCAATAGAAAGGGAGCCAAAGATTTGGGCTCTGTCTAAGGCATGAGGGAGAGGAAGTTGAATAGCCTTCTGAATAGATGCAAATTCTTGTAGGGAAAAAAAAAAACCACCTATTGCAAAATAAAAAGCATCTCTGTCTAAAAATTATGAAAGCAAGTATCTTAGGTAAGGCTTTTTCCCTTTCATAGATCACTGCACTCCTGCCTTTACTGTGAATGTATTTTTCACCAGGATTTGTACTGATTGGTTGCAATGTGCCTAGTTCTTGTTAGAAGTGCCTATCTCTAAGCTGAAGCAAAATTGCGAGTGGGCAGGACATGCGCAGAATTGCAGCACTGGAAAGACCTGTTATCACTCAGCTCACAGTCTTTTTTTTTTGCAAAATCCATGTACATCAGTGTATGATGTGAGGAGTGTTCAGTGGACAGACTTATGTCATAAAACCAAGAAGTTTTTATCTTGGCCTCAGTTGGCAGAGGAAGAAATACAAAACCAGCCTGGGAAGCGGGCTGAAGGTATATGTATCACTAAAGCTTATACCAGTTATCCAGAGGATACCATGGTGTCACTGCTTACCCAACAGTAATTTAATTCCTGCAAATTAGTTGACAGTGGTGTAACACCAGAAATAATCATGCTTTTTAAACAATGCTTTTGTGAAGACTGTGGAGCCCTGGTGGTAATCCTGTGCATTAAGGCAGTCACCAAGAACTCCTGATGCAAAGCCTGCCAATATGGATGTCAAGTTGCTAAAGTTTTGCAAATGTTCACTAGGAGAGTAAGATCACTTTGAATTGGCATTCTGTGTTATACCACTATCAGTTTGTTTATTTGATCCAATATTTGAATCTCTGTAGCCAGATTTTACTGTATTGTAAAGCCTGAGCTCCTAAGAGAAGATTGACAGGCATGTCAGTTCAAAAGGAAAGATAACCTCCATCTTCCATCATTTGTGTTTAAATCTGTCCTCAATATCTCTGTCAGCTAAGATCTTTAAATGGCCATATCACTGTCAAAATGCCATATGAAGCTATGCTTAAGTCCATTAAGTACATAACCAAAACTTTACTTTACCAAAATCTAGGGGATAATTTGCTAAGTCAGAAGTGAGCTTTACATGCATATAACCCAAAGTGGAGTTTGTTAGTAAACTGCTGCTATAATCCAAATGAAAGTAGTTTTTGAGGGTCATGAAATTATTTTTTGTATTATAAGAAATTCACTACTAGATAAACGATACTTAAAAGAATTGTCTGATTATTTTTGTTAAGACTCATCAAATTTTAATCATAAAAGTTTGACAGTGGTCCTTTAACACTACTTGGATTAAATATTTAAAATGTGCATTGTAAGTATAAATACTGCATCATCTTGAGCATTTAGAACTGAGTTGATTTCTTTGTAATATCTAAATATATGTTAATGTGGTTTTCAGTAGACTGAGGAATTGACAGAAATTGGATGAGAAGTTTTATTCTGTAATCTGACAAGACTATTATGATGTTAAACAACAGTTTGCACATAATTCTTTTTTTTTCATGTTTTATCATAATAAAATATTATAATCCTATACAGTTAAGTCATAATTTCTAGGTATTTTTCAGCAGAAGCACTTTTCATTCTAGATGGAGGATATTTACAAGTTGCTAGCAGAATTATTTATGCTTCTGAGCAGGAAACCGCATTAAAAATATTTACACATCATAAATGTACTTTGCCTTTTACAAGCAGATGTCTGTACCCAAAGAAAACAAAAAACAAAAAAATGCAGCTCTGTTAGGAAGTGTGAGGGAGATAAAGGTGGAGGAAAAAGAGGATATATTAATATATAATTTTAAAAATCTAGGTCTCAGAACTCAACCAACACTGGTTCAAGTTCTTATTTATAATTAATGCATTACTTAAATCAGGAAGCAGTACCTCTTGGGTCTAAAAATTCAACCATGTATTATCCAAAATACTACTACTACTTTTTCAGTCCCTTCACTTTCAAGTTTAATTAGGAAGTGTTGGAACGATTGGGAAGCAATGAAAAAAAAAACATTCATTATGTTTTATTTTAAATTTATTAGAAGTTAACTATTGCTCGGAGGAGCTGCTCGCCGAAACATTTTAGCTGTATTACACCTGGTTTTCCAGGGCAGTCAGAAAGCCGTTCCCAGGTGCATCATTAGTCCAGGCGCTCTAGAGTGCTGTGAAGTCACTTTACTACTAGCTTACACATCAGCCGCGCGTTGCTTGGCGTAGTGGTGCAGTGCTACCCCAAAGCCTGTTACTGCGCGAGTGGTGGCCGCAGGGGCGGGATGCCCCCGCCTGTGCAGTGTCCCTGGGTGGGAAGGTCCTCTCGCTGTCCCGCCGGCGCCGCGCTGCTGACAGTGACGCCACCGGCTGGCCACGAGCCGGGCGGGGACTGCATTTACCACGAAAATAGCAGAATTGAAGATCAAACTAGAAACCAACGGTATTATAAGCCTGCTTCTTGCTTTTACAGTGCTACCCAAAACCATCTTCAGCACATGGTTACTCCTAGCTACTCAAATTTTATTGGACAGGCTAATCTCACCTGTTTAAAATAATTATTTTAGTAACTAACTTTGTGCATGTTCCCGCACATGCCCGACTAAGTCCTGGGAAGGCAATGAGGCATTCAACAGAAATTAAATGGGAGAAACAAACAGAAAATAAAAACAAACAAACAAATAAAAAGACCCTGACACGGAAAAAGGCTCAGAAACTTAGCCAACACTTCTGCGACTGTGCCAGGTATTTCCCAGCAGTTTGAGACGCAAAAAGAAGCACATTTACAATCATCATACTGGCAATGATACTTGGTATCTTTTTAATATGACTCTATATCTGTACATTGATTTTTACATATGATTTGTTCTAAAAGTGATATGAACAAAACTACCTCGAACTTGCATGAAATCTTGCCCAACTTCTGCTTTAAAAATTCAGGATTAATTTAATTAAGGTTCTGATTTTGAGCACTTGGGATGAGGTTTATAATCTTATGCACACTCAAATTCAGTTAAGGACAATGGAGTGGTAGGATAGCTTCAAATACCTATAAAATTAGGACTATAAAAGAAAATATGTTCACTCAAAGGGAAGACAGACCTGGCAGACAGCCCCACAAATGACTTTCAAAAAGCAGCAGACGAGTTTGAAAATTAAGTAAAAGAAAGTTACAATGTCTTTTAGGTATATCTCATAATTAATTATTTTCCTTATTAAGCTGGCAATATGTATGTGTGAGGAACATGCTAGTGATATTCTAATTTACCAACTCTATTCATAAGACGTGATTTTAGGAGGGGTTTAGCCACCTTTGAAAATGTAAGGATTTACAAGTCACTGCTACCACAACCATATACATATTTTTAGCCATTATTATTTGACACTGTCTTTTCTGTTTGAAATTCTTTGCATCTCCGTTTCACATGCAGTACGAGCACAGCTGCTAACTTTAATCAATTTACAAAGAGCAGCACTTTGGAGCAATTTTTCAGCTTTTAAGTTTAGAAGTAGGGTCCTGAATGTGGATCTCCAGTTCCCAGAGGCACACCCAGAGTATCAGTATCAGGTATTTCACTCTACTTGACACAGAGTAGCCAGGGCACAGGTGCACTGTGAGAGAGGACAAGCTGGAAGCCAAGCACAATCACAACACAGGCAGGGATTGTGACCTCCCTGCAGAGTAACCTGACCTCTCAGCAGCCCAGTGACTGCAGACAACGGCAAGGTGATATCTCAAGTTCATGGCCAGGCCACAAAGTCTGGTCAATATGTCAGCAAGAACAGCATAGAGCCCGAAAGCAGGAATAACTCCAGTGCAGCTCAGGCAAGGACCAAGGGACCCTATGCTGAGCTCCAAGATCAACGTGCAGAGGAGGTTAGAGTGGAGGTTCTCGGTGCAGTCGGGCTCCTGGTGCTACTCTCCCACACTCCACTAGGTGCTCACCACCTGGTTAATGCTTCCTTTTCTCTCTCAACATGAAAATATGTTGTACGAAACACATAAACAATTAATTTGTGGTTATATTTGCACCAAGTATAGGTTGAGGGTCAAACCTGCCAGTAATTTATGCTTTCAGTTGCAAAGCTACCATCTGTAAACAGAGGTCAATTGCAAACCCCTTGCCTCTGCCTATTTGATCTGTGGACCAGACATAGTATGAACAGACAGCCAAATAAGTCTCATCTCTGTTTGACTTTGTTCAAGAAAAATGCATCTTGAGCAAGTCAAACTCTACATATTCAACACTGTGTACTCGGTAAAAACCTACTAATAGTTTTTTTTTACTGGAAACCCAGGTGCAAAACACCTCCAAGACATGCTGTGAGTCCTGAAAGGAGCAGGACTGAAACGCCTGACAGAATTTTTTGTTGCCTGAAAATTTCCCGTCTATATATCCAGACTGCATAACACAGTATTTGCAAGGATCTGAATATCATTATGGTCCAGTTAGTAACATTGTACTATACCGTCACAGCTGGTCGCAAAACAGTCCTCTTTGCAAACCAAGGCACAAGGGACAATTACTCTGTCACAGACCAGAGCACTGAAGCAACACTTTTCACAAATATGAGTTTTCTCACCAATGATGTATTTCCCCCACACACATATGTAATGTTGACTCACTGACTGTTTTGCAAGACACAAAAACATTAGTGTCAATGACAACTGGAACTATACATTAAGGTCTTTAGTCTCCACATGGTACATATTGCTCTTCATCAAATTTTTAGTAAGGCAAAGTCTGTGCCAGAAGTGCTTCTATAAATGCCAGTTCTGTGTGCTCCTCCACAGCCCACTGCACGTCCAACAGCCAGGAACGAGTGAGCAGGGCCTGGGGCCATGGGGAGTTCTTCTGGCACAGCCACCACACATCCAGGATACAGCAGGGCCAGTAGAAGTGCTGACGACAAAAATCAGATTTGTTACCTAGTGTGCGATAAGGCAATAATTACACACTTGAGGGAGACAAGGATTATTTATTTCAGAGTTGCACAAGTGTAGGTGCTGGGTGGTAATCCACAAATCAAGCATACCAACTATCAAAACTCTTTAGTATTCATACATTTTAGCAAACAAAAGCATTAATGCTCGTTGGCTTCAGGTTACATAGTTCTCTTACTACTTATTATTCTATCTTCTGTTGGTTGATGATTCTCTTCCTTCTCATGCTAATTATTCCACATGCCCAGTCCATCTCTTGAGTCAGGGGACAGCTTGGTCAGTGGTTTCCCAGAAGTACCTTCTACCCAGCTGGACCTGATTCAGCACATGCTGAGTTGTTTTTATTAATGTCTCCCTTATCTTGGGAGTTCTGCCAAATGTTCTTGTGGCCGGTAAATTCTGAATTCTTTGACATCACTGTCGTGCCCTTGTCCCTTAACAAGGAAATTCCTCCGACAAGAAATTTGTCTTTCTAACACCTGCACATCACTTCGAGCTTGCTTGGTAGCTTCTATCTGTTTCAAGGATTAAATCTCCTTTCTTGTTGATTAGGCTTGAAAATCAAGATCAAACATCAAGGAACATCCTTCCTCAGGAACACTTTCTCGCTTTCCCCGTTTTGCAGCACGGGCTGCCCAGCGGCCGGAAGCGCCGCCAAGAGCCATCGCCCGTGCGCGGCAGGGACCGCCCTTTCCGCGCTGAGTGGCAGGCTCTCAGCCAATAGCAGAGCGCCTTGGGCTCGGAGGCGGGAGCTTTTCATCCACAGTCAATCAGACGGCCCGGTAATTGGTGGGGGCGTGGCTTGAGCGGCGTCGCCAGGGGCCGGAGCGCGGCGTTGCCAAGGCGCGGACGTCGTGGGGCCGTGCGGAGGGGCGGCGGTGCGTCTGCTCTGACCCGGCTGGCCCGGCAGCGGCACGATGAGCCTGGCCCTGAGGTTGGTACGAGCTGGCCGCTTTTCCCCTTGCCCTGCTCGGGGCTCGGAGGGCGGGCGGGGGTCCCTCAGGGTCGCGGCACCCCCGTTCCGGAGATGTTGGCGGAACGCGGGGCGCGCCGGGCGGTGGCGGGGCTTGGGTCATCCCCGGCCTCCCGCCGGTCACGTCTGATCCCTTCGGTGCGAGGGGGGCGGATCAGGCCGGTCTGTCTGCCCGGGGAGGGAAGGGTCCGGCGCGTCTGGCCTTGGGTGATTCGCTCCTGCGTTGCCTGATGTGCCTTCAAAAGGCCTGTGGGTAGGCATGAAGTTAAACTGCTTCGTTTTGTTCTGTTTATAAATTCTGATTTAGTAACTGTTGCATAAAGGGGCCTGGCTTATGAATCCCAGTACCTGCCAAATTGTTGTTTTCAAGCGTAATTAATATGCTTACTTGGCAACTGTAATCCCTAATTTTCAAGTCTAAGAACTTCACGCTTGGTGTGGTTAAAGTAGTTGCAGAAGTGGCACCGAACTGCTTGTTTTGGAGTCCTGCTTTGTCTTTTGGCACATTAATTTATGGGAAGCACTAAATTAACACTTAAGTACCCAGACTGCTCTTTCGGAAGAGTTTGGTGTTAATCTGCTTTCAGATTTATAAATGGATTTCTTCATCGTAGCTCACAAAATCTGGGCTCCCTGGGTCTGAGCTGCTCTCCCAGTCCTAATTAAGTAGCCAGCTCAGAGTTATTTTAGTCCTTCCAAGAGCTGTAGTATTTCAAAGCCTGTGTGAAATCACACTGCCGCAACTGGTTTCTTAAGGACATCTTATTCCTTGAGGATATTGTGGTTTGAAGCAGGCTCAGCTTCTGCAGCTTGCACTTTTCTTGTCTGTATTTGGGATTTTTGCTTCAGTCTAGATATGTTTAACCTTAGGTTTTGATTAAAATTAGCGAAATGTTAACAAAGAAGAGCATAAAGCAGGTTATTAGAGGAGATTTGGAAAGTTAATCTTGCGAAGTTTTCTGTTACTCATCAGTAATTTTTATGCATTTTACACTAGGTGATACAGCACACTTTCTGCCTCTGGTGCAAATGGACAAATGAACATAAAAAGCCTTTTTGTGAGGGTATAACATAAGCTATACAGTAATTTAGGTTAAGAAGGACTTAAGGAAGTCATCTAGTGCAGCTTTCTGATCACAGCAGCTTCCACTCAAAGCTGGCTGAGGATACTAAGCACCTTTTATAGTTAGGTTCTGGAAATTTCTGATAATGGAGACTTCTTCCCAGTGGAACTGTTCTAGCACATCACCACATGCTCTGGGAAAGTGTTTCCCCTTAGATCCAGCTGCAGTTTCTCCTCCATCTGCAGTCAGTTTTTTCCCTTAAATTTTGTAGTTATTGTCTCTTGTCCTTTTACTATGGTCTTCTGAAAATATAAGCTTATTCCTAGATGAGATGAAGAAAAGGGGGCTGTCTTTGAGCAAGATTTGCTGATGTGTGGGCTTGTCTCTTTTGTATATACCAAAACAGAGCAAAAAATCTTCAGAACAGCATGTTATGTGTGTGATCTAAAGGATTTTAAAAAAACCAAACCCGCAAGTACCGTTTATCTAAGAAGTGTTACAGGCAACAAAGCCGATTTGTGGCACCTAATGCCAGCTTTAGTAGCCAGACTGTCTGGCCTAGTTTGGCCTCCACTGGCCTGTCTGTCCTCAAACTTATTTTTTTTTAAGCTACACTGTAGAAACTAATTGTTTTCATGAACTGTATAATTTCAACTTCTAACCTAGTTTGTTAGAAGGCTTTTTAACTGGCAGTTTTTCTACCCTCTTTTTTTTGTTGTTGTTGTTGTTGCTTCTTAACAAAAATGCCTGTACTGATTTTATTGTGTGTGGGGGACTGGAGGTGTCATTGAGATTTCACAAGGGAATTGTCTGTTTCAAATGTTATTTTAAACTGGGAGTACAAGCTGTGAACATATTGACTAGGTAAGGAAGTGATTTCTGCAATTATGGTGAGTTTCTTGTTGGTGGAAAATGTTACCTACAGTGGCATCTTTCCAGTAGAAACCTGTTATTACATTTCTTTCTCTTTATATAGGAATGAGCTCTCAGTAGACAAAACTAAAAAGAAGAAAAGAAGAGAACTGACTGAGGAACAGAAGCAAGAAATTAAAGATGCCTTTGAATTGTTTGATACAGACAAAGATAGAGCAATAAATTATCATGAATTAAAGGTAGAAGTTTTCTTTAATTTAAGCAATTTTATAGCAGGTATCAGTTCCATAGTGAGTTCTTAAGATATTGACTGTATCTTTAAAAACTTCCTTCAAGATGTCTTGCTGGGTTAAAGGGGTGAGGTGCAAAAAAAAAAAAAAAGAAAAACAGGAGCTACTCCATCGGTGTAAGAATAAGCTCTGCTTCCTACTTTATGTACTTAATGCAGTAACAGAAGAGCTGTAGCATTCTAAATAACCCTGGTATAATTGCCAGCCAGGGATAAGTTTGGACAGATGACCAAGTGGGAAAAGCTCTTGGAAAACTGTTTGATTATTTTAAAGGCACTGTATAACCTAAAGCTTAGTGTTGGTTTTGGATGTGTAGGTAAAAGGTGTAAATACAATTTATAAAACTATTGGCTACAAACCAGAGCTTACCTGTATTTTTCAACAAGAAGCCTATGATTTGTAGGAATAAGGTGTGCTCTTAGCTCTGTGTATGGGAGGCTCAGTGGTTCCCTGTCCCAAAGAAGGATGCTCCTAGTGATAGCTATTAGCAGATGGAGTTCAGGATGTCTTTCTGAGTAAGGTCTCCCACCTGAAAGTCTACAGAGCAGTAAATGAGGTTCACTAAACGCTCTTTGAATCTTTTATGCATTTTTATTCTAATTATGGCATTGAGAACAAAAAGTGGCTTTGGAGAGGCTAGTGTTTCAGTCACATATAGGGTGAAATTTTTTTGGGAAAAAGTGCCTAATCCAGTGTATTGGCTCTACATTCTGGCTCTCCCAAGTAACTTGAAAAAGGAAAAAAAGTCTTTACTTAATTTGCTGTTACAGGAGTGTGTTAGGTAGAACATTTCCCTTCTCTTTATTTCAGAGTTCAAGTATTTTATCTTTGCTGGAAGCCACTGTGACTAGCGTTGTGCTAGGGACTGTTTTGGGGCTGTTAATATGCTTTTTCTGGTTATAGTATGCATTGAATTCCCAGCTGTCATGATTACTTGAAAAGCTCTTTCTTAGCTGTCTAATTAATTATTTTCACCCTGAAGCTAATACTGTGAATGAGCAGAAATACATAAGAAAAAAAACTATTTATCTCCTTCTATACAAAATCAGCATATAGCATCAGTTTTTGAATAACTACTTCCATGGTTTTCCGTGTGTGGTTAGCTTATATTCATCAGTTCGGAGGAAGTCAGGGTAGTGTGTGCTGAGAAATTGCCATCTAATGTGAAATGGGAAACTAAATGTGGCCTCCTAAGCTGATGAAAATATAGGTTGGCGGCTGTGGCTCCCTGGAAAAGCAATTAAAAGTCTTGGGGACTTGTAAATCCATGACCATGCACACACTTTGCCTGAATAATGAAGAATAATTTGTGGAATTATTTCAGTTTTGTCTTAAAAAGATAAGATTTTGAAAATATTTTGGAAATGAGGAATAAATTTGCTTGTCCTAAGATGAATTTGGTCCAGTCTGTAAAATCCCTGAAAACGCAAAGGTTTTTTTTTTCTAACTAGATGTAGACATCTAGGTAACTAGATGTTCCATTTCCTAATAGTGATTCTAGATGGTTTTAATATTCCAAGCTCTTCTTCTTTTATTTATTTTTAAAATTATTTTTACTAAACCACTGAATACTGTTTCTCTTTTGGTCAAGAAGGTAATTACTGAAATTAAAAAGAAAATCTCTTAAATATTTCTTTTGATCCTTATCTATGGTTGCACTGCCATTTTATTCCAAAAGGTGGCAATGAGAGCCTTGGGTTTTGACGTGAAAAAAGCTGATGTCCTGAAGATTCTTAAAGATTATGATCGAGAATCAACAGGCAAGATCACCTTTGAAGATTTTAACGAAGTTGGTATGTGTTTGATTGTGCTTCTACCTCTAGAGATATTTAGCCAATAGTTGGGAGTACAATTCCAAAGCCATACTTGGTGGGATTCTTGAATTATTTATTTCTATTAAGAAATAGAAGTGGGAGATTTCATTTAATTTTTTTTTTTTCCGCATAGGTCAATAGCGAAGGAAGATAAATATTTGTTTTCTGAATGCTTAATTTGATGCACAGAGATGTGTGGTAGCTACAGTATAAAAGGAAGTAGGGAATACACAATCTTTTTCAAGCTTACACAGAGGAATAAATGCTAGTTTAAAGAACACATGTTCTTGACTTGTTCATGGATCTTTGTGAGATTCTTCCTGCTGTGGAAAAGGCATTTGGCATTGAATTTCATGGGAAGGAGTGCATACACAGACAAGCAGACTACAGACTTCTTATGTGAAAAAAGATTAGAGTAACTGAAGGAGATTTTAAATATTGTACTTCAAGGATTTTCAACTGTTGATAAATCCAGTAGAGTTAGTTGTTTCTTTCATCTGAAATTTGTGTATCGTGCAATTTTATGTGCTTTGAGTATGCAATGATCTGCAGAATTATTAGACTTGATGTTTCTTTGAATATTTTAGGGGATTTTTACACATAATTAAACACGTAATTTATGCTTTTGCATACAATTTATGTTTACCAAAAAGTAATCTATGTGGGTTTACATCTCTAGTTTATTATGTCTCTAGTAGTTCATTATGCTCATGATAGTCCATTTCTTCAAAGTATTTGATTTCTGTAGGTTTTATGAAATAAAACACCCACACCCCAGTACTTGCTCTTGGCTACCAAGAGCAATCTTCCTAATATATCAAAACAATTTTTGATTGAAATGTGGCAACATTGAATTGTTTAACAGGTTAATACTGGACAAAATGTCTTGTTAATGACAGGTAGTATTTTTGTAGTTATATTTCAGGTTAGAAAACATTATTTTTGTTTCTTTTCTGATTTATAAATCCTATGTGGAAGTATTAAGTAGAAAATGAGTGTATTGATTTAAAAGTAATAGTACTCTTAAATAACATCATTATGCTGTAATATTATGTAAAATCAATATACTGTAATTACCATGCAATTACTTTTTTTAGTTCCTGATGTTCAGTCCTGTTCATTGCTTCCTTGTTCTGTCCTGGCTTACGGACAGTCATTAAGTGCTGCAGGAAGCCACGAAAATTCTTGTAGAAAGCACAGTGAATACTTAGAAGGGGGTTGAACCTGTCAGAAAACTTGAGTTGGAGTAGAGTACTGCTGTGGTGCAATATGACCTTGACACAGAATTAAACATGATATCACTTCTAACAGAGAGATTGGGGGGTTAGATAAAATAGGTTATTGAGACATTAATTGTGAAGAGCTCCTGAATATAGCTAAGCAATTCTTGAGCCATCAGTTTCTCTTAATTTAATGGTCAACTGAAATACATCAAGATGCAATTATATTTTGCCTTCTATAGTTTTGTATTTTGAGACATTTTATTATTTTTCAGTTGTCTTTTTGCCACAAAAGTTAGCATTTTTCAAATGATGTAATACTGTCATGCAGCACTGTTGTTTCAGAAGAAAATATTTAAATTTAGGGTAAATCTGCAGATATATGGACTTCATTGCTGTAGTTGGCTTATATGAGGATGAAAAAATTATTTCCTCTCAAGTTTGCTAAGCCAGAGCAGACATTCCATCTGCAGTTAATAGCAGATGGTACGTGGTTCTTTGTGTGCAAGTAGTGTTGATGTGATTTTAATGGCTTGATAACACGAGACTAGCCCTGTAATACTAGACTAGCCTGTACAAAGATGTGGAGGTACATTATTGTTGGTTGGTCTGAAGTAATTACTAGAAACATATTTCATGAGGCAAGTTTGTCTTTTCCATTGCAGAAACTGACAAATAGTTGTCTTTAAAGGAGTAATAAAAGCTGAAGAATCCTTTCAGAATAAACATCTTGCAATTCATAGCAGCATCCTTTTCATAACCCAACCCCTATGCTTAGGCTTTTTTTGTTTTTGGGTTTGAGGGGTCGGATATGTTTGGTTGGTTGGCTATGGCTGCTTTTTCTGTTAGTGTGGTTTTATATTTAAAAGAGAGGTTCCATGTGGATGTTTTTCTTCTGTTTCAGTGTTCTCCCCAACTCAAAATTCTATCTTGATGAAAACATATAAAGTAGAAAAAAATATTCACATCTTCATCTAAAAGAGCTGATGGTGTTTTTTCTGAAAATTTGTAATTTTGAAAGAGAGGCATTCTGTGTATACTTTTAATTCCTATTCCAAAATGTGTAGAAAGTGTGGCTGTGTCTAAGTTGCCACGCATCTTTCCACTGCAACAGTTATGTCCCAAAGAGCAACCCAGCTTGTGAAAGCAGAGGTGAGAGAGATCAGATAACAGCCAAAGAAACATGCAAGTTGAATTGTATAGAAATGTAAGAACAGGTGAAATCAGACATGTGTGTTCTTCGTATTGTCTTACTTTGCAATGATCATTCTGCATTTACCTTTCAGAATTTTTTAGTCTAACTTAATTATCCTTTGTGCAGTGACAGATTGGATATTGGACAGAGACCCACAAGAAGAAATACTCAAGGCATTCAAATTGTTCGATGATGATGACTCTGGTAAAATAAGTCTGAGAAACCTGCGCCGAGTTGCTAGAGAATTGGGTGAAAATATGTCTGATGAAGAACTACGGGCTATGATTGAAGAATTTGATAAGGATGGAGATGGAGAAAGTACGTGTTGGCAAATAAAACACCATATAATCTTGTTCTTAATTTTATTCGCTTTTTAGGTGTTGTTTTGTTATGAAAATGTCCTCTTTAATTTCCTTCTAGGTTACTTTCATCTCAAACATAATTTAGTTTACAGATAATGCCGACTTGCTTTTGACAGCTGCTAGTCTTGGAGTCTAAGAATCAAGTTGATTCACCACCAATTCTTATTGAACCAATGTCTATTAAAATCTGGGTGAAAGTGTAGTTGAAGGTGGAAGTAATTGAACTGGTATGTGAGAGATTCTGTGTACCTACATTACATTTTTATTACCTTATAAATCAGTAAAAGTATTTAAGTGCTGAGAGAAAGTCTTTCAATCGCTTATTCAATATATCTGAACTGGTGATATGTTATTGTTACGATTTCAACATCAGATATGGAGCATTAAGCTAATAAATCATACTGGAAGTATCCTGGGTCTGTATAGGATCAGCTTGGATGAGTCTTTAACATATTTCTGAGCCTTGGAGTGCTGAAAAGCATAGTGTAAAATACCACTCTGTAATTGGCAAGGCCCATACAGAGTAGGATTCAGAAGGGATTTACTAGGTAGATAAAGAATGAATTAGCAAATCCAGTTTGGTACCGTGCTTATTAAATCATTGTGAACACTGAAACTTAGTATTTTTTCATTAACTTCAAAACATCCTTATTTTTACATCAGAAACCTTAATACCTGAATTTCGAGGACCGCTCATTTGAGACCTTGTACCTAGAGACTGTATCGGTCCATCGAACATCATTCTTTCAGGGTGTTGACTTATATCTGAGATTTCACTAGCAGTTCATCAATTTTTTCTGTAAAAATCATATTTACTCTTGTCAGCATCTGTTGGACTCAAAACTCTCATGTACCTGTGGAAAAAATTGTGTTGTCATCCTTTAGACAGATAGTCTTCTATGCTGTTTGACATAGGTGTTGTTTTTTGGAAGTTGTAGCTGTAGAGGTGAGTGAGAGTAGAGTTCTTTGTGCAAATATGTTTTGTCATGTGTTGATATCCTGGAGCTGCCGAAGGAGATGTCAGAATCATTGATCAATGTTCTTTTGTCACATTGCTATTTGGGTACTACAAATGGAACATATACCATTAACCTTTCAGGAGGGTTATTGAGTCGTAATTGTTTGATGTCACTGCTGCATTTTTTTAAATCAAATTGATCAGCTAAGAGTAAGTGGCTCAGTTTCCTCTTATTCAGTCATCCATTCATTGTCTTTGTTAGAGCAATCAAGCAGAAGATTGAATATGGAAGATTGACAGCATAATGTTTGTGTATGATACTGTTTATCCTTAAAGTTCTATGTGGTTTTGTGGTTCTTTAAAGAAAACTGAGGCTGTTCCTAGCTTTTTAAGATTCATTCTGAGAAAGTAGATTATCCTGTGAATCACCATTCCATTTGTCTTCAAACACTGGGTCACATGCCAAAATCCTGTTGTCATCTAATTCTCCTTACTTTCCTGCCCTCAAAAAAAAAAATCTGCAACTGTTCATTGTTAGCATTTTTAATTGATATTTCAAATGCAGGAATAATACCACTTCTGGTTTAACACCTTTATTACATTTGAGAGATTGTTTTGCTCACAGTGAAATAAGGTATCTTGTGTGGTACTCAGGTTACATGAACCCTTACGTTCTCAGCAAAACCACTGAGCTCTACTGGTAGCCTGTAGGTAGACTTCTGTAAAAGAAAGTATATTTGGCATATCTTTGTCTGCCTTAAAAATGTAAATAATCTTATTTTGGTATTCCTGGGTTTAGGAATTACTTCTGGTTTTGAGCACAACTAACTTTAGAAACTCCATGGTGTCAGTTCATGCAGTTTGATCATCTTGTGTGAATGCACCTATAGGAAGCACAGGAAGCACTATCCAGTCTTGTGTCTCAGATTTTGGCATAGAATTAAGAAAAATACCCAAACCCACTGCTGAAAAAATGTGCTCAAGATTCTAAGTCAGCGTTTTCTTTTTATTAGCTGTGGTTCTAGTTCATTCTTTTATGATCGCTTATGTTACGGAGATGAGGGGAATCTGTTGCCATGAAAAACTGTGCTTCTGCTTTCATGGTGCTTAACTTGTGAACAGATCCTATGTCTGAAGAGGATTAACTGGGATTACTTGGGTTACTGAGAATTGTAACTACACGGCTTTTTGAAGTTTCTTTGAATGTTCCAAAATTTGTTTGTCTTTATAATGTATTTCCACTTTACAGCATGGTTTCAAGGATGTTGTAAACCAGGAGAATATTTTGGAGACGATGTTTGAATTTGTTCTGTTACTGTGTTGTTACTGTGAAGAAGCTGTGGAAATGCTTTTTGAAGTCATACAGTCACAGTATTTTTGTGTCTTAGACTAGATGTAGCTGTGTGATGGACTGGTATTTCAGAGCATAAGGCCCTAAGCTAGACGAAATCTACTTGTTTCATATTTTTTGACATGCATCACAGCAGGGCATATTTAGGTTTTTTGATTTTTTTAAAATTCTTTAACATAGTTCAATTTGTTTAATTTTCTTCTAGCTGTAAATATAGTTCTTTCTTTGCAGTGCTGTGTTTAAAAATAGCTTGGGCATGTTGGCTGGGAGGGATAATTCTCAGGGAGAATTCTTCGTATGTGTCTTGTCTTTTCCATACCATTGACTTACCACTGCAGTAATTAGTTGCAGAGTGAACATGTTCACTGGTTAACTCTTTTTACAGTGGCTATGTTTTAACATATGAATAAGGTCAGTACCTCCAGTATACGTGCAGCAAAATAATTAATGAATGCTAATTAATTTATTATTGACTTACTTTCCTGAAGTGTATTTGTGTAAAATTTCTATTAATTATAAATAAAGAATGAAGAAAGTTTAGATGCAGAAAGGCTCATCAAAAATCCGTTTTAATTCTAGCTAATTTATGGAATAATTGTTAAATGATCTTAAAATTTGTTTTTTGTTTGGCAAGTGTTACAGATTGGGGAGACAGGTATAGCATTGTTTGGATGTAAATGCTTTGAATTATGATTTTAAGAATAAAAATAAATTCAATCATAACTAGCTGAGGTGTTGTTGCTTGAGAAGTACTCAATAAAATTCAGATACCATTCTTAACATTTTTATAGACCTTTAAAATAGTATTACTTTGCATTGCCCATTTCTTTTACATACGTTTCTCAGACTTTTTTCTATCATGTTTCACTTTTATAATATTTTTACTTTCATAATTAGAAATAATATAAGTCATTATTAGTGAGCTAGATTCTGGCTTAAGTATTCCATGTAATAAAGCTTGCATTCTGACTTCATGTTACATGAAAAAACATGTGCAAAACCCCTGTTGTAGAAGCAAACTTGTCAACACTTACAGTAATGGATCAGATTCAACAAATACTAACAGAGAAGCCTTTAAGTAAGGTACAGATATTCATTATTTTATGATTTATTGTTGTTTGCTGTTCGTCTAATGATGGGGTTTTTTTCCCCTTTTTTTTTTCTTTTACAGTCAATCAAGAAGAATTTATTGCTATTATGACTGGAGACATTTAGCATTAGAAGAAAAGAAATTAACTCGGCACGAAAGGGAGGAGTTGTTGGCAGCTTCCATTACAATGTTTTGTCCTTTCATTTATTTCAGTAGCTGGAGTGATGCGGAAAGTTACTTGTCACAGGACCAAAATAAAAACGGGTTACATGCACTGATAATTCAGTACTTTGTATCATTAAATATTATCACTAGAATAATTGATATATTATTTTCGAACAAGTAAGTAATGCTGCATTTCAGAATGTTTGAGTAACTGTTTGTAAAATAGCCTTGTCTCAGATTTCTAAATTGTATCATATTGTAAGAACCTGTTGAGGTTCTTGACTTTGTGTTAGCATTAGTTGTGGCCTTAGTTTTGATACATAAGGTTTGAAAAACTTTCATTTTAATAAAACGTTCTTTACTACTACTAGTACTACTTGAAAGTGTTATTTTTGTAGTTCAGTCTGAGCTGAACTAGAAGGGACAATGTTTCGGAGAAAATGTATTTTTCCTTTTTCATTTATAAGCTTTTACTTCTGCTCTTTTAGATGAATTGTAACATTAAATGAGCAAGCATATGCATTCTCAAAGATGCCATTTGTTAACTCTTTGTTACCCTTGTATGATAACGAGTGGCAGGCAACTATGCGTAATGATAAACTGATTCCAAAATATGCTTAAATCACTCAGATGCCAGCCAGCAACTCTGTTTCCTGTGTCCACAGTTCTTACAGTTGTGGAGACAATTACAGTGGCAAACTTCCTGCTAGCCAAGTCATGCTTTGGAATGTAATAGCAGAAACACCCCACATGAAATACAAAACATATTTTAAAAATACATTATAAAACCTTCAACAAACCCCACAACTTCTAACTAGTATTTTGCAGTCTCAGAAGTTTTGTTTGGGAGGTGAATAGGGGAAAAGATGCAGTGTTAGGGACTGAGCCTATGGATGGCTCTTAACAAATACTTTCTAGGATCTATATGAGAATTGTCCAGTCCAGTAGCTTCTGATTAAAAGCTTCTTTGCTTTTAATTTCTTTTGTAAACTATTTCAGAGACACTTGGTTTCTGCAGACAATCAAAGTGATAGAGAACTGTAAAGGTCTGTTAGTAGTCTTCAAAAAATCTTTTCCCTCGAAAATCCTACCTCTGAATGTACCAAGTGTTCTAACATGCTGCAGTGGCCTTTATGGGGACAGTACTGTCTCTGTAGATGGCTGGTACTTATTTCTTGGTAGATGACCACTTACTGTTTGTAGCTCTTCCAGTAAGATGTACTTTGTGTCTTCTGAATTGAAGCCTTTTTTCTAGCTTTTGCAATGTACTTGGTAAACCTTACTTTGTTCTTGTAGACATGGCAGCATTTGTTAGGGGACAGGTAACAATGGTATAAGGCTCCGTAAACACAGGCCAGTGACCTGGAGGAGGGGTCTTGTAAGTCACTCAGACTATGGGAGTGACACAGAACGAAGGAATAAGAAACAATCAGAATAGTGATACCGTCTCAATGTTTGGTTTTACTTTTTTTCTTAATTTAATTGTTCTGGAGATTTTTGCATTTCAAAACCGTGCTTGTTCTGTGCTTCTGACTGATGATCTCGCAGTTTTCTGTACTGGGGTTGTTGCAATTCCTGTGGACTTTTCTTGATATTCATCACCTGACAATAATTGTGACAGATCAGAGACCAGAGCTTGGTGAGATCTAAGCTCTGATCTTGCAACTGTCTGCATGGCCCCAGCATTGACACTACATTCAATTCTGTGTGTTTTTTGGGGCTCACATTTTCCCTGCTGCTTTTTTTGTAGTTCTCTTGGTGTATCATATGATGCAGATTCCAAGTTTTTTTTCTTTTTATACTTTGCTTGAAATCATAGAGGAAGAGAGTGATTTGGTGGCACATTTTATCATCTCTGTTGTAGAATAGTGTCAAGGTTCAGCAGTCATCACAGTTCAGTATTACGTCATATGTAGTAGGTGTGCTGGTGAATGTGTGCCTTATTTCTAGACTTGCGAAAGTGGATTGGTGAATTAAAGGAACAAGGTCTGCCTTGAGGTACCTGGGACAAATGTTTCTCTTGCCTTTGCTGTGGAGGACAGTGATGCCTGATGGAAGTCTAAACATGGCAGCTTAGGAAGTGTTGTAATCTATTGCACTGAAATCACTGGAACCTCTTTTTAAGAGCTTATAGTAACAATTGTTTATAACTGTGGCAAATAGTTCGTCAATACCTTAATTAATCCCATGCAACTTTGAGGAAATTGAGAACTTCCAAATGAATAAAAATACTGTGTTGGAGTGCAGTATACACCAAATACTACTCTACTGGCTTATTTTAGAGCTGTCTTTTACATACTAGATTTGTGACATCAAACATACTCAGTTTTTGTTTATTCATGGGAAAGCTTCCACTGCACAGTTAAGTCATCAACAGTCAGACAATGGTAAAGTTACCTGTGCTGCATCATGTGGAGGCTCTGCTTGAGTTGAGAAACATCTTGAGTGTTTTGCTGGTGTGTTTGACTTTACCACTTAGAGCAGAGCTGTGCTAAACCGTGCCCTTGGATCTTGGCAAAGAGGAAAAGGGAAACCACTACACTTGGCTGGCAACAGAGCAGAGGCCAAAGAGGCAGTTCGTCAGAGGAAGGATGAGCACCAAGGCACTGGAAAGGGACACACCTGGCTCTGAAATCTCAAGCTAAGCAACCAGCCTGCATGGGAGGAATGGCAGCCTAGAGGGGAGGGCATCTGCATCCATGTTGATCTCTTTGTCTCTGGGCTCCTCTCAAGTTTGTAGTAGAGCTCATGGGTACAACTTCTCTTGCACTGTGGCTGCAGCTCAGGAAGAAGTTTCTCTTGTGACTGACATTGTTGGAGATTGTGTGGTGGTTAATATCTCATATTGGATGAGATATGACTCATATCCCTGTCATAAGAAAGTTTTGCAGGCTATGAGCAGTTCTGGGATATTGCAAATTAAATTTTGTTATGAGAGGTTTTTATCACAAGTTACACAAGAACAGGGGATAAGGACAGTTGCACTAAATCTGTTTGCCCCACAGATTGCTTGTAGTTGCTCATTAACCCTCACAGAGTTGGAGGTTTTTTGTGGACTCATGTCTGATGGATGTGCTGCTCATGTAAGCAACCCTTTGTTTGTTTTGTTGAACTGGGTCCTACTATTAAGCAGTAAATGTCTGTGGCTGCAATTTGCCTTGGTGCACAAGGAACTTGATTGAAGCAAGAGCCCCATTTTTTTTCACTTTTCTATTAAGTCAATAGGTTGTAGAAGATACCAGCTGGCACTAGGAAAACTTTTGTAGAGCTCGTGTTCTGTAGCTACCATGGAAGTAAGTCTGTAGGGATGCTTAGGATGTTCCCATTTTTGCATAAAGAAAGAAAAACAATTCTGCAGAGGGAAAAAGAGGTCAGTGCTTTCGGTGTTTCCCTAAGGTACACCAAGGGAAACACTGGGACAAATCCACTCAGACACTCCAATTAAGGTGTTACACACATTAGCAGAAAATCAGTAGAAGCATCATACACTTCTAGAGTATCTGGAAGTGTCTTACTTTTATGATTACACAAATAGTACATCTACTGTAAAAGTGTGGCTAAGCAAACTGAACATATTGGCAATCACCAGCAGTCAGAAGTGATCACTCTCAGAATGCATTAGGGGGAAATTTCCATATGTAGGTCTTTTTGAAATTACATATGAGTGTATTGGTGGTGGAGGTTGTATCTTCCACTTTTTAGCCTTTACTATTTTGAAAACCACTTTTTATAAAAGACTATTTAAATTAATTTCAAAGGAAGAAATAAATTTAAAGGAATAATTCCTTTAAAATATTTCATTTAAAGGGATAAAGGAATGGGCCTAGCAGCAAGGGGCTACTTTTCTAAATAAGATTGTCTAGAATATTTAGCAGAAATAATGTTATAATGTTTGGATAATTTTTTAAAATTGCAGACTGAAATTACAAATGCTTTATTTGCATTATAATTTAATTAAATGAACTTCTGAAAGGATCTTGTTTTGATTTTTTTTATTAATTATTTTTATTTTGTTGTTTGTTTGTGAATTTTTTTTCAGGTTTGGGGCTTTTTTTGTTAGTTTTTGTTTTGGATCTTTTTCTTGAGTGACCTTGAAGTTTGGCTGATAACAAAGCCTACTTTATTGGCATGAAAAAGATTTGGACAATTTGTGTTAGCGAAAGTTTGCAGTAATTTAAATCAAGTTCTGTAGCCTTTTCCTTCTTGCCCAGTTGTTGGCAGGTGCTCTTCGCACTCCTCTGCTGGAGTCAGAGATTACTGCACAGTGACTGTCCCAACTGTAAGTGGAAATACAGAATAAGAAAGAAATATGTTAGAGAACAGTTACCACTGAAAAAGGAGTCATGGAAACTCATAAAATAAATAGATCTATTTTAACCCCGTTGTGATGGAGTTAAAAAAGCCAAAAAAACTTCCAATTTGTGTTCTCCTGGTTAGTGAAAGGCAGAACTCTTCACCAGATGTCAAAACTAAAGTAGTATGCTGTACCTGAAAAGGGAAGTAGTAAAATGTCTGTATGGTATTTTTGATTGCTATATATATATATAAATAAAAAAATCACATCCAAACAACCCAATTAAATGAAATTAGTAAAAAATGCTAGTTAATGTAGATCATACTGGACAACCCTTAAAAAGACGTTAAAAAGGGCGACTAGTCAGTTCTTCAGCCCCCATTGGAAGTTACCTACTTTCCCAGTACTCCTAAAAGAGCATAATACCACTATCCTAATGGAGACTTCTTCAGTTAATAAAATAGGTGCTGATGTCTGGAGCTGTGGGAGTGAACGAATTATGCCAGCTTATAATGACTGCCACATTTATTAAAAGCAGTTGCAGTGCTAACAGCATCTAATTCATTTCTCTGTGAAACACTGAATTTCGTGACTTGAAAAAGTGTTAGCAGGACTCATTTGTCTTTCTCACGCAGTTTTTTTGTTTGACAAATCGTTTATGTCCTACCCAGGGCAATCTTCACAGAAAGATTTATTTAAATTACTATTGTTTCAAAACCTAGATGTTCAGGATGTTACTTGATTGCTTAATGAAACTGTTCAGTAGGAATATATATTGCTGAGGCTGCGCTTTATGTTTTTTAAAAGTTGCACAAAAGTTAACCGTATCTTTTCATGTTCACTTTCCTGAAAGCAGAAACTTCCACTTGGTAATCAAATGTGATACTTAGCTGTGTACCGAGAAACTAAGTGACAAAAATTGTCAATTATGGTTTTACCCACTAGGGGGACCCATTGTTACGACTAAAAAGTGGGCTCTGAAGATTTAAGTAAAACCAGCATGAACAGGTTTTGTCTTGTGGAATTTTTATACCTGGATCTTTTCTCTCTCTTGGTATGCATGCACATCGTAAAAATCTGTAGGCCTGTTTCACCCATACAACAGAAATTTGCCAAGATGCAACTTCTATGCAGCACAGATAAGAACTATTTTGCATGTATAGAAGGCTTATGTTTCTGTGTTGTGTCACCTTGCAGATATATAAAAATAGACAGAAAAAATATTTGATTGCTTGTGGTATGCAGAAGTTGCTGAGAAAATATTTACTTATTCAAAGATATGCTGGTAATTTCTATTGACTTTATTTCTGAATGGAGGAGGAAGATGTATCCTTTTTTTTTGTTCTGACAACCAGATAGTACATTCATGTCCTAATTTTTTTCTGCCTCAAGCAGACACCCTGCTTTACTCTGGGCTTTGCAACTCTGTGCCCTTCTCTTACAAATGCTCCTTGGAATATCTTCTCGTGCCTGCGTTTCCCCCATGCTGGACTCAGCTTTGTTCTAACTGTGCTACCCATCGCGCTGTCCTGCCTCCCTCCTGGCTCTGAGATGGTCCAGTGGTGAGCTGTGGCTACCCCTGTCCCTTAACTCATGATCTGTCCTCTGCTCCATGCCACCCCTCAGCATCTCTTTTAGCTCCTGCAAGGACCTCATGGCTTGGCTTGTCTGATCCTTCACCCCTCATTTCACTAACACCATCACAGCCCTTACCTTGCTTAGGTAGATTAGTGAGGAGCAGACTTGTAAAAACCAGCAATAAAGTGGTCTGGAAATTTCTACATACAGCCTTTCTTGATCAGTGGGTACTTCACCTAGTGGTGTTACACATCTTCTCTTCCTCCTATGCCCCTGTCTGGGTGGGAGGCAGAGGAGGAGGGGCATTTTCTTATTATCGTTCTGTTGTCTTTTGTCATGATGTATTTGGCATCCAAATTCTAAAAAGTTGAGGCAGCATGTTTCTTAGATATTAAGTGAAAAGCAATATAAGTTACATCTGCCTGACTGGAGTTAGTACTATACTGTTTCTAATGCTGTTTCTAATGTAGTCACTATTCTTTTCCTCTGAAAGGATGCAAAGCTTTATTTATCCTTGCTATTTCACATATTTATTATTTTAAATTTTTTGCCTGTTGTGATGGAGATGCAATGCAGTAACATTTCTTTTGTTTTTTAACAACAAGGATTTTGTATTTAAATATGCTCAAATGAGTGAAAATGTATTTTTGAATTAGTATTTACTAATTCAAGAAGTAAGAATTTCTTCTCCTACATAAAAGACTGATAAGCAGCTGTGCTGTGTGACCATTTAAAAAAGCATTTGTAGCAAAGGGCCTATTTGGTTCAGTTCAATGGCCCTTTTTGACACGTTGTGCAGAGCACTGAGATGAGATATTCAGGCCACATCTGAGTAACCAATGGATCTGCAGCTTGATTTCCACAGTGAAACATAGGAGATGGGCATCTCAGTCACCAAGTTCTTGGCCCTCGAACCTCATGGACTTTCAAATTCCTCTGCTACCATTGGAAAACAAGTACCTGCGCATCCCACTGAAGTGATTTTCACTTCTTAAATCACATAGATTCTTTTGTGATTATTACAGTCATCCTGTGTTGGAATCTTGATATTCTGCCTGTGGCAGACTTCCAGGTATTTTTATTTTACTATGTATTTATTATTCATGTGAGTTTAAAAAGAGGATAAAAACAATTAAACTGTAGAAAATTCTGTGTGGTTGTAATAAAGTTGAAGGATAAATCTGCACCCACTTCTCCTCTGTTGATAGTAATGTGTCATGTAGAGCTGAGCCTGATGTTGGCCTTTAGGTGCTAGTCTATGTGAATCCAGCACACCTAATAATTCCAAATACAGGGTGGAAGGCAGGCATTTCCCAGGCATTTTCCTCTACTTCCATGAGATGAAACACAATACATGTCAGAATCATGGGGAATGGCTAGTATTCTGCAAATGGAGTGGAAATTAAATGCATATAAACTCTCTAGTCCTGATATGCTTCATCTATCCAGAGACCAGCCCTAGAGAGCTGCACTGGAGCAGTTGGAGAGGCAGTGTTAGGATGGAGCACAGTGAGGGAGGTTTTGTTCCCGGTGCTGTGGGCTCTGTCGCACACGACAGCAGAAAGGACATTATCTTCTCCTTGCTGCCATTGTACAGTCTGGTATTTCAGTGCTCACCTAACTTTCTGTAGTGGATTAAGTCAGAAAAGGTGAAAACTTATGCTTCTTCTACGTCTTTCGTTAGGGTAGCTTTTTTTTTTTTTTTTTTGTCACAGAGATAAAAGGGATGTTGACATCTGAAATTACAGAGTCTTTGCACCTACAAAGTATTTTTCTGTTGGAACCTTGCATTGTGCTAATTAAAGGCTCAACTGTATTAAACTGGTACCTGTAGCCTTGTTTGTTCTTAAGGTCCATGGAAGGCAGTGGAGCTGTTGCATGTCCTGTTACAGCCCCACTGAGTACTGGAGAGGGTCTGGGGGCTCCAAGTGCTTGTATCGTGGTAGTTTTAGTGGCCTTCCATGGGAACCTTGTGCAGACATCTGACAGTGAGTCCATGGTGCTGCACTGGGTGCATCAGGCTGGTCTGGGTTAGAACACAGGCTTCAATGCAAAGAAATATGTTAATTCAGATTCTGTTCTTGAAACAAAGAAAGGACAATATATGTAATCTAGTAGGAAATTACTGTTTTTCAGCTGCTATGAAGATCTGTGATCAATAAGAATATGACATAGAGTAAATGAGCTATAATGCCCCAATGATAATAATAGTTATGACCTTGTAATTTAGCACAGGCTTGTAGCATTTAATTTCTTGTTGTTTCTGATTGCTAAATGACCATCTAAAATTGTGTAGTGGGAAGGTATTTATATCAGATTTCATTTGTGATCATCAAAAGATTGCTTTTTATTTTCTTTAGCAGATCTAAAAATCAAAATAACCTAAATGTTCTGCTAATCTAATTTGATTGGAGCCAGTGAACTGTGTGCTTTACAAAACCCAAGAACCTGGTGGCTGCTTCTGAGTCTATTTTTCTCTTCAGCTTCGGAAAGAAGTATTTACATGGAAGGATAATGATACTAAAATTAATAAACTGAGGAGGGTTTGAAAGAGATTTGTGTGTTCTGAAATTGATTAAAATGCATTCTCTTTGGCTAGAAGTGAGTTGGTGCCAAAAGAGTGATCTCAAACTCATGTGAAAGATTCATTTTATTATTTCTTTATTTTTTTTTTTTGTTTGCATAGTTTACAAAATCTCTGTGTAAATAAGTAATACAACCTAAATCCAAACTAGCAAGGTCTACAGCACTTACTAAGGCCAGAGTGTACAAGTAAAAAAACTCAAACGAACTAATACAAGAATATAATTACTACTAATTCTTACTATTTTTTTTTCAACTGTTCCTGGTGTCTGACAGATTCCTATTCTTGTTTCATATTATGAGGCACCTAGTAATATGACTCCAGTGTCCGTCTTTTAAATCACCGTCATGTAAACTGCAGTCTGAAATAACTACAAAGTTTAATAAACTGTAGAATTATGTGAAATTTGCTTTTTTCACCCTAAGAACACCTATTTTTTCTGTGCATTAGAAACAAACTTTTTGAATTTTGACTGTCATCCTTCCTCAGAGCTTGATCTAGGAGTGCATGATAGATTTGCATATTTTGCTATATTTGCATTTTAAAATCCTAACTTAGAAAAAACAAACAAATGTAAATGGTGGGAATTCAGTGAAAGGAATCCAGAAAATCTACCAGGATCTACTAATTTGCCATTTAATCTAGATACAAAATATGCACAGCAGTTGTACAACTGTATGTTTATATACAGCTCTGCATTTTTGACTGAAAAAAGAGCTTTCTTAATACAGACTAAAGTGTGATTTTGCTTGAAAAAGTGAATCTGCAAACTTAGCATGATGTTTATTGTCTTAATGAGTTTTCAAATTCAAGAGCTGATATGTACACTGGCAGAGCAGCTTGTCTAAAAGCTCAGTCTGAGGTCAGCAAGTCTAGCTACGTTCAAGGGCCCAAAATGAATGCAATAGTACATCAGTGGTAATGGTTGCATAATTCAACATCTTATCAAGTCACCACATCAATCCAGGGTTGTGGTGGTGGGGACTATGAAAATGCTGCTGCCTTGTGTCCAAGTCTCTCCACCCTGAATTGTGTTTTCCTGTCTTACTCGCTTCTGTTTTCCACATAGAAGGGAGTTCACTGAAATGTCTAGTTTGTCCCCAAACTACTAAACTATGGAAGAAAGAATGGGAAAACAAACGAATTAGGTACGTTACTCTTCTTGTTGCTAACCTAAGGCTAGGCTCTGCTAAAGGAGTCATTCAACAGCAGTGTGTCCTTTTCCATGCAGCCTTCCAGTGCCGCCAGCTCTGCTCATCCTGCAGGGTGCTTTTTAGATGGACTTGCACCATCACAGTCCTGCTCCTGAGAACATGTAGGTCTGGGTAAATGGGAGGAATGTGTGTGCTTAATACCTGAGGCAGCCCTGAAGTCTTTGCTGACGAGTGTCTTCACAAGACATTCAGAGCCCATCCATGACTCCTGATGCCACTCTGAGTGCAAATTGCTGTGTTTGGTTATGCTGTGGCTGTAATGCACAAGTACACAGAACTTTTGTTGTCTGTAAACCTGGTACAAAAGAGCTTATTCAGCCCTTGTGAAGGGGACGGTGTCCTGCAGTCCTGGCACTGAACAACCCAAGGCAACTCACCTGTGAGTGGAGCAGATTCTAGGGCACTGGCTCGCTACCGTTTAGTAGTTAGGATATAAATGTCGATTTTTTTTTTAATGCATTTTGAAAGACATGACACGATGCTGCTTCAGCATTCTGTAATGAGATCATTTGGTTTCAGCTAACAGGAGTCGACTATAACTCTAAGAATGTCCTGCTGAACATCTATACAAATCGCTTTTCCGCTTTTCCCTCCTGCAAGGTTTGCTTTTATTAATAGAAGGGTTGTGGTGGTGATTTTTTGTTTTGTTGGTTTTGGGGTTTTTTTCAGGGTTTTTAAAAGATCTTTCTTTCAGAATGCTGCTATGTTTGAACAGAAATTAAGTTGTTACTGAAAAACCAAACAGGCTGCCATCCCTTTTTCTTTTCTGGGCTAAAGTCCAATTTTACACAGCAGTTGCAAAGAAAAAGCAAACGCATCACTAGATTCAGCGAGAAATATTATAACAGTGTGTAATCTCTGTCAAGATAAAATTGCTTTGTGATTTACATTACAATAAATCCTGACCTTTAAGTGCTGCAGGCTAAGCTAATCTGTGAAGTACTTTATTCTATCACTGAATCAGCATGTGAAGCTAAAGCAAAGTGACTGTGTTTGTCCCGCTGTGGTGCCACTGAAGAGCATGTAGGAAAGCAGATTATGGTGCATGGTACCGTGTGCATCACAGCTGTGATGTAACTGAAGTGTCTACTGTGGAATAATAAGGTGACTTACTACTGCTGTAGGAAGTAAAAGTTATTATTTTTATTAATGTAGAGCATGTAATATTTAAATTGACATAAATCAGGACATTTAGAATTAAGTATAAAAATCTGGGCTGATTTTCTAACAATAATTCTCAGATCATTTCTTCATCTCTTGCTGCCCTCCCTAATTTTATTTTCAATTTTTTTTAAGGATAACAACTTGTGTGTCAGCACAGATATTGCAACCTTAATTTAAATTTTTTTAGCTTTTGTCTCTCAACATGTGTTGTTTGATTGTAATCTTTAGTAGATATGTCACCTCTGGCACTTCAGATAGTTTTCTCTAGTTCTTTTTTTGCAGGAAAAAAATGCCCAGAATAAATATTTCAGATTCTTTCCTTTACCCAATGGTCACTACCAAACAGCACATAATATTCACCAGATTGTGTAAGCAAGTAATCAAGTAGTTAATAAAACAGGAATTCTTGACACATTATTCCATTACAAAGCACTTAAGTTTATTGTGTCATGGTTGGCTTGGAGCACTCTAGTGCAGTCTGCAACTTCCTCATGAGGGGAAGAGGACAGGCAGGCACTGATCTCTTCTCTGTGGTGCCCAGTGGCAGGACTGGAGTAAATGGTGTGAAGTTGTGTCAGGAGAGGTTCAGGTCATGGGACGATATTACAAAAATGTTCTTCACTCAGAGGACATTGGAACAGGCTCCCCAGGGAGATGGTCACAGCACCAAGTCTGACAGAGCTCAAGAGTTTGGACGATGCTCTCAGGCACGTGGTGTGGATGGTGCTGTGCAGGCCCCGGCATTGGACTTGATGATGACACGATGGATCCTTTCCAAATCAGGATATCCTCTGATTCTGTGAAATGTTGGTCGGAACCTGAAACCACGGAAAAAGTTTGTCTGATCTTTCTCCACTCTTTGGGTCCCGCCACGAGTTTCTGTTCTAATTTTATTATATGTAGTATTCTGAGGTCACTTAGGTTGTCTGATAGATGTCAATGTATGTCCCTTATCTCAGAGCTTTCAGTTGTCTCTTTGTCATTCATTACACCTTCTGAACAGGATGTGTGTGTATAAATTACATAATATATATAGTGAATTGTTATGTATACATATCATATATATTTTTTACATGTATATACACACGTATTTGTATATCTTTTTTGTTGGTTATATATAAAAATGTATTTGTATATCTATATTCTTATATAAATAAAAAATCCCTTGGGATTACTCAAGCCTGCCTGTGATAATCCAAACCTGGATCAGATAATCTGGGTCAAATCAGGAAGAAAGTGAGGAGGCCAATACCAAACATGCTGAAGATAAAGATGGACACTGACGTGCAATATTACAAAGAGGGATAAACAGTTAATAGCTGGAAGGACAAGTTAAAAGTGTTGTCATGAGAGAAGGAGCTGCAGAAGCTAAATATTCTAAACTATAAGCAATGGGAAGCTGTTTGGCAAGGTAATATTTGCAGTTTTGCACTTGCTGTGGTTCTGGATAAAAGTAATTGAAGATTTTCTGATTATTTTTTCCTTAAGACAAGTTTAGAAGGTGTCTAAATCAGTGCTTTTACAACAAAACCATTTTCTGTAAATAGTTGCTTTTCAGTTTCACTTTAGTTAAGTAATATTTTTGACAGAAACTTTCGAAATTGCTAGACTGAATCAATTTGACAATTTTTTAAAATTAAAATATCTCAGTTTGGCAGTGCAAACAATTTCTCTGGAAGCTTAAGGTATCCGTAGCTCAAAAGCAGCTAATATCAAAGTTATAGAAGTTTTGGAAAGGGGAGAATTTGAGAAATTTCTCAGATTTCAGCTCTTGGTTTGTTCATATCTTTCCTTCCCTCTTGCCTTTGATGGTTTCCGCTGAGATTTCACAGGTTTGACTGCCGTGTTGTTAGGGGTCCATCTACCTCCAGTGACCTTCTGCCGGCCCATGGCAGGGGGGTCGAAATTGGATCTTTATGGTCTCTTCCAACCCAAATCATTCTATGGTTCTATGATTCTCTGGCTGTTCCTGATAGCATCCACCTCTGAGACAGCAGCAGTGGTTGTATTTATCCAGGTTATATTTATACTGAAGGATGTCAAAGAGCGATGCTGGATTCTAACAGACACTATAGGAATATTGTTTATTCCAGACAGTTCAGATATACTGCTCTGGATGTTTCTCACAGAAAAAAAAAAACCAAAAAAACCAAACGAAAAACCAAAAAACCAGCTGCATGCAGTGAAGAAAGAAGTGCAATATGCTAGTGGCCATTGCTTCTCAAAGCCCTCCCCTTATTTGGAGACTCTTTGGCCTGTAAGTGCCTTCACAGAAAAGCTATCTCACCTGGGACCAGGTCAGGATATGTGTTAGCAGCCAGTTAGGCAAGCCGAGGAGTCATCTGACTACAAAACTGGAATAAGAAAGGAAGGGACATAGTGCTGTTTCGTGCTTCCAGCTGCTAGGAAGCTCCATGCATCAGAATTGCAAAGGCTTAGGGAAAACCCTGTTTTCTTCGGGTCTTAACTCATCTAGGGATCTTGCATGGGAAAGAAAAAAAAGATAAAAGGTCTTGTGGTGAGTAGTTCTACTGGATTTGCTTATTCCCCTCCCTTCCCTGTTCTGTGCTCATTCATTACTCTTCCATGATCAGTGCATCCTGTACCTCCAGGTGAAGGTTCCTCCCTCTGTGTTTGGCACCCATTTTCTGAGTGAGTTTATTTAGCAGTCTTCTCTTAATCTGGTTGTCTAAACAAAATGCACATCATCACATGAAACGGGCTTGTAAAATAGTTTTCTCAAAATAGTATATATATCAAAGCCTGTCAAAGCTCATGCCTGTCCATTTACATGCAGCAGCTTGTCCTGAGGTGTTCCTTGTGCTTCTGCTCAATGCTACCTTAAATATTTAATCAAGTCTTAAAATGCAGGAGTCTATCCATTTACTTGAAGTTGGAGTGGGGGGTTTCCCCTTCCTGTTCATTTGTAGTTTTCACTCTCAGTTACACAGCAGATCTACTTTTTGAAAGATCCCGGTTCTTCTGCAAAACATTTTTTTCCAGAAAACAAAATGCCAGAATGTCAAACGCGAAGTGTTTCTCCGCATTGTTTTAGATTCCTTGGTCACCTTCAAGAGCTAGCAAACGGCGGTATGCTGCAGACAGCTGGCCTCCTAAATTACACCATCGACTTCCTGTCTGTTCATGTGGGTATCATTCTCGGACACAACCCCCAAACTGAGTAATTTTGCACGGTAAGAAAAAAGAGCGTGGCTTTGTGAGACAGAGGAACCTTAAGTCCCTTTAAGAAGAGAGCAGTTCATCTCAGCAATCTGTTCACAGGGTTCGGAAAGCTATCACTGGAAGGAAAAAGTTTTTTTCTAGAGTTTTCTTTTTTTTTCCTTCCTCCCCAAGTTGCAGTTAGGTTTTTTGTTTTTTTTCCAGGGAACAAAGGCCTGTCCATGCAGCCATAAAACTAGGCATATCAGTGGTGGTTCGGGAAGGTTTAACACAGAAGGCTGTATTGTGTGCTGGCTGTGGCTGTCCTCATCCATGGTTTAGTGAAGCTGTATCAAAGGCCAGCCCTGCAACTGTCAGTGGGCTTGTGTTTTTCACCCACAAGGCCACGCTGTGCTTCTTCTGTCACAGGCAGAGTGTCATTGACTTCAAAGGTGGACTTTGAGTGCCCTATAGACAATGGGGAGCAAATGCATCTTTGGGAGTAAACATAATCAAAATAAAATCTCTGGCTCATGAGGTGAGGACATGATCACAGGGAAGTGTCAGTTTCTCTTCTGAAATTCCCTGTTGTGTTGGTGCCCCCAGAGCCACACGAATGATGTCTACACATAGAGTAAATGTTCCCCAAAGCACTGAATTTTCTATCTAGCCATTATTGCGTTTGATGTTGTTGAAAGTGTAGATCATTCCTGAAATTATTCTTTCCACCTCCTCCCTATGAAGGAATGTGCCTTGTGTGGTGCGTCCTTGAGGCGGTCCTTCTTCCCTTCCCACCTTTCCAGGCTTGGCCCCAGGCTCTCCACTCCAGGAGTGTCACCCTTGTCTACAGCAGACCAGCAACCATGTGATGGCATTTTGGGTGAATGGTTTTGGGGTTCTCTAGGCACTGGAGGAGTTGTATCCTTGTGCATTTCAGTCTGTTGGGCACACTCAGCTCCTTCCCCACCTCCTTCTCTAGCAGGCATAACTTGTCACCATGCTGCTGTCAGGAGATGCTCCCCGCCTTACCTCCATGTGATCATGTTCTCTATGAGCCTCTGAAATGCTCTCTCTGTCCCTTTTCTACATCTTAAAATGTAGGTGAGCATCTGGAGTGAATTTAGAGGCTTCACATCTATTTTTTTCTGCCCTTTGTTTTTTGGCTGAAAGTTGCTGCAGCAGTAATAAATCTGAGATCACAGAAAAAGTCCACTGCTGAAAAGAATTAATCTTGATGTGGTTTAAGCCTTCATGAGTCTGTTTTCTATGGGCCTCCTCATTGATATTTGGGGATTATTAAGGATATACCACCAGTCTTTACTACCATAAGGAAGGAAAAAAAAGAAAAAAAGGAAACAAAACCAACCATGTGAACACTCAGAAAATAAATGAAGGAGGTCTGTTCATTTTAGAAATAGTATTAATATTCCTGAAATGGTTGTAAATAGCTTGAAATAAGCATACACAGCAGCAATTTTTGTTTAATTGTATCTCCTATTTTATTTAGATTTATGAAATATTAACTGTACGAAGTCCAATAATGGCAAGAACTGTGGAAAAATATTTTTCACTGGGAAAAGATGTACTGGAAATTTATTCTGTCACTGAATTGTGTGAACATATTGACCATTCAATGTAAAACAAATCAAATACTCAAGCTGTGAAAAGTTGTTTTCTCTCTCTACAGCTTCCTGAATGTTGCCCTCACTGGATTTTCAGATTGGTTTCTGTGGTCTGCAGCTATGCACAGCAGAAGAAATTGCAGGCATCTTTTAAGATGAGAGAGTATTTTTAGATGTTTTGTGGGCTGTGTATCAATTATTTTATAACATAGAGTTAGCAAGGAATGTATGAAATATATTTAGTGTCTTTTGAGAATATTTTAGGAGCATTGATTCTGACACATGGAATATAATTTACAGAGATGTAAGTTACATCATTACAAAATTATAAATTGAGTAAACACCNATAAAAATGTATAAACAACAAAAAAAAAAAAAAAAAAAAAAAAAAAGACAACAAAAAAACCTGTGAACAAAATTGTTTGAACCCTGCCCTGAGGTATCCACCCTTGTAAAGAGTGGAAGCTTTCAGTAAACAGCCTTTGCTTTCCTTTCAAAGGAAGCTTTTGGGGGATTACACAACCTGTGATTTTTCTATAATTGTTGTTACATTAGTGGCTATGTTAATGCCAGTTGCATTACTAGCTGACTGTTCCTCTAGCCTTAAAATATCATTCAGACATGTACCAGTTTCCTTGTCTCGCCCTGTCTCTTGGCTTCCAAAAAAGGAGGTAGGAGAAGGACCCTGCTTTTTTTTTTCCACATTTTTTGCCTTACAGAAAAAGGTGAATTGTTTTGGTAATATGACGTTCTACAATCCATTTTGATTAAAAAAAAAAAGAACGAAAACAGAATTAAATTATGTTACTTAATATGAATCACTGAGATATTAAACCCAGGTGTTGATGTTTTCCTAAACGTCTTTGCAGCCAATGGGTTGAGAGGAGGGAATTGCCATCTTTCCTTCTATTTTGTTGGTGACTGTGTACATTGGTTGTATAGAGGTAATTATGGCTTAATGCTGGAAGCATTAAAAAAAAATTTAAACGTTTTCCCTACTCATAAAGAATAGTTGGGCAAACTGAGAATGGAAAAACCTTCCTCAAATTATACCAGCCTTGACAGAGTTGCCAGCATGGGAAGCACAGGTGAGCTCTGTGAGGGCTTAAAGAATGCAGCTAAATATCTGTTAAAACACTGTTAAAGAAAGAAGTTCCCATTGGGCAAGCGACCACAAGAGGAACTCAAGATAAGCACAGATGGCAAAAGAGGAAGGCTTGAATTCCAGGTCTAATGAAGGTGAAGATTTGAAATTAGCACACTGGACAAAATTTTACTGTACAGACTGTGGGAACTTAAAGTATCAGGACAAAACCTAGCAGGACAAAAAGTCACGTGATGGCAAACTGTGAGAAAGGAAGCAACTGCTTACACACATGCCAGCCCAAGCTGAGGGAATGGCACTTTCACCCCATGGATACCCAGCACTTGGGCTGTATAAAAATGGTTTCTCTAGAAGAACTGCTCCGGTAGTTCTCCAACTCCACCACCAAAGACTAAGGAGGGTGAAGAAGGAGCAGTGAGATGCTGTGGGAATCCACAGCTGGTGATATCTTTCTACTTAATCTTTTTCTCACTCTCCTTCTGAGTCCCCACTTTTCTCCTGTTTCTTTCTACCTTATATTTACTGTTATAAAAAAATCCATAATATTGACTTCTTTATGTGTTCTTTTTTGCAACTTAACGCAGGCAGAGGCATCTCTTTTAATTGTATAGTAACAAACCCTAGAAAATTTCCAGGAGATGGTTTCCGTAATGATCTCTCCTGCAGTCTCAGTCCTGTTCTATGCAGTGGCATTCAGTATTAAATTTGGATACTTGATGGCCGACAGAAACTAAGCTATGGACCCGACTGAATACCCTGAATATGGGTTCTTATATGGAGGTAAATCAGCCATACAGCTTTTTTCTCAAAAAAAGAAAAATGGATATAATTTTGAGTGTATTATAATGATTTAGTTTTGAAACCAGTCTGAAAAAGCCACCAAGTTGGTGTTTTTCTCCTTTTGAATAACTATGAAGGCCAGTGAGCTTCCCAGGGAGGACACCTTCTTTGCCCACCACCTTTTTGTGTGATTTTCACCAGGAGGCCATGGTGATACACCCAGAAGTATTTCCTGGCTTTCTGAAGCTTGGTTATCCATTACCTTTTTTTGGCAAAAGCTGTAGTGGGGAGGCTCAACCATGTTGGAAAGCATCATTTCTACTTATAGAAACCACTCCCAAATTTACACCTGTGCTTGCAGATTTAGTGCCTGAGTGTACAGGTGCCTTTTTGCAGAGACCATTGACTCTTTCAATGCACTTTTGCAAACCCTGGCAAGATACTCATTTTGCAGTCACCACTTAGACAATGAAGGTCTAGCAAAAAAGAACATCTCTGAACTGAAAAATTTCCACTCAGATCTCAGGAGATTTCTAGTAGTGACTGCTTCTGGTTGGAAACAACTATTCTTAGAAACTTTTAAAATTTCTGCTTTCAAAATGAGCCATAGCATTTCACCTGCTAAAACAAAATAAAAAGCTACATTAAAAAAGTAGCTATTCTGTCAAACCTCACAAAAAGGTGGCTACAGTGTCAAACCTCACTGAGTTTCCAGAATGTTATTTCTTCTAACCGGAGCAGCTGACCCATCCCTTTTGATGACCACTGCAGAAGCTGAAAATATCTACTAAAAAGTGACTTCCTTGTCCTAAAATGTTGCATCTCCTCTGTTAAGATCATAGCTAAAAGCAGTCGGGTCTACCCTCAAGGCAGAGGTTGGTTTAACTTTGCCAGACTCTTGTGGTGCTGCCAAGCAATCCCAGCACAGTCCTGTGTTCTGGGCTGAACCTACAGGGATGTCTATACAGCTAGGAACTGTTTGGGGATTGAGCTCTATAAATCCTGAGGCCAAAACCAAGATGAGAAATGTTTTGTAAGAATATATTTAGTTTTGTGAGGACTCAGACACCATAATAAGATCATACTGTAGAGATCACATACAAATCACGGAAGCTGTCTGGTCTTCTCCTTGTCCTCCTATGTAAAAAAACCAATTATGTCCTCTACTTGCATATTCCAGGGCTAGATTTCTCTGATTAATATAATGAAGCTGCATAACATTTCAATGAAAATTGTGTAATTTGATGGATTCTTCCATAATCTGTGCAGATTATCACGAACAGCAGCCAAAGGCTTTGCTCTTTTAAAATTTTTTTTCTTTAATTATTAGAAATGTATAGGTTTTGTAAGCCTTTAAAATTCATCTTCAGAAGAAGCATTTCTGAACACAAAAACTTTAACACAAAGGCATATTTGTTAAAATCATAAAAAGAGATTTGTCAGACACTGAGTATGATGGTTTATTTAGCTGTTTGGTGTCACAGTTGTATTCATTGATCTCGAGTTAGATACATTGCAGATAAAATGACAAGTATACAACAATGCTGAGAAAGATAAATATCATTCGCTATCAAAAAGATCTATGTGAGAGTTAGTTCCACAAATATTCACTTATCAGGATGCTAGATACAATCACTGTCATAAAAGACTTAGTTGAGACATGACAATATTTCGTGTTGAGACAGAATGGGTACAGCTGTCTCGACAGTGCTTTCTTGGGGCTACATATGGAAAAATTTTCTATCTATTCCATGTGACACATTAGCTATGCTGAATTAAAATACTATTACAACCTTAAATGTATTGAAATGGTGAGAAGGGAGCACGGCTTCTGCCTTGGTTATTGTTTTGGTCGTTAAGAGATAAGGATCAGTAGCTGAAGTTAAACAGTATATTTGAGAGAAGAGATAGATTTATTTGTCAGTACATAAATCTAACATCCAAATTCTTTCTGAAGTTTGGGCTTCTGAGTAGCAGCAGCATCAACAGAGACCTCAGGGTGAGGAGCTCCTCTCGGTGTGGTAAGCAGCTGGATTACATTGTTCCACCTCAAGCAATGTTAGCTCCTAGACATCTCCCGTGGAAATTGCAGGGTTCCAGGTGTAGCACCAGGTAAAGCGGCAGCAGCAGCGCTGTGCCCATGCCCAGCTGTGCTTCCTCAGCTTGTGGTGCCACAGGGTGAGACCTCTCAGGGCACAGTACACTCCGCAGCTGAGCACGGGGGCTCAGACAGCTCTTGGAGCAGATTTCCCAGCCAGCACAGCTGCTCCAGCCTGCCTACGGCCAGCAGAGACCCTCTGTGGCATCTGCTGCTGTTCTGGTGTCGTTGTGCTCTGCACAGCTCTTGTGGCTCTTCTATCTCAAGCCAGCAAGTTAAATTTAGCAAAAAAGTGGGCAAGCACTTCCCTTTCTCTGACAGTCTCCACATTGAAGTTGCTGGGACTTGACTTCCCTGCTGCATTCAATGGCGCTATACTTGTAGCCTGTCCTTTGTAGCTCTGTCCTCATTATCCAACATACCCCAACTAAGCCCAGCTCAGGCAGGTTCATTTCAAGTCTGGACCAAATATTGCACCACCTGTTGAAATCACAGCCAGCTTCTTTCAGAGAGGCACTTTCCTCTCTGAAAATGTCCGTACAAATGAGCAGACTGTGTGTTGCATGTTGGTTATCATGTACTGCATGCATGCCTTGGGGCTCTGCTTGTGTGGCTTTGGAAGCAAATATGGGAAAAAAACAGTGGAAAAAAGCAAAGTTACTGTTTCCCTGACTGAAACATGGAAAAACACAGTTCCACCAGAGCCAAAATCATCTGGATATACTGAGAAAATACAAAGAAAACAGTAACGGCTTTTCTCTATGGTTGCCACCAGAAAGGCGTGCCATGGAAAGTGTTGCATTGCTCTAACATGACTTGGTTTGGAAGTACTTCACCTGGTAAGAACTTTTCTTAGAGCAAGACAGCAGCTACTACAGATCTACATGGATAAGGCAGAGAGAAGGTAGAAACACAGAGAAATTTTTAAATAATCTGATGTTGCTGAGCCAATTTACCATTTTTAGGGATCTCACTACTATCTACTATTTAGAACAAAAGGTTGTGTGAAAAAAAGGGAATGAGGGAGACAGGCAGACAGAAAAAGAAAAAAAGAATTTTTCAGTCTGCTAAGTGCACAAATAAGAGCACTGATACTGCAGAAATGATAGACATAAAAGAAGTTACCAAAAATGTAATTTGGTAAAAATTAAAAGCTTGCTTTATGTGGGAGATAACAAAAGATCTGCCTCACATGTTAAAAAAAACAAACTCAAAAAACCAAAAACTGAGTGCATCCTATCCTTTTCCAAGGGTTTGAAGTACCAGTAAAGGAAAAAGAGCTTGCAGGTACTGAGAAATTGTGTCCAGGAAGAATGGACTCTATCATCTTAGGAACTTTTATTTAACCCAATTGTATACGAACTGAATGTATGGTTAAAAATATATTGTGGAATATTTTGAGATTTTTCTAAACAATGGAAAACAAAACAAAAAAAAAATTTTGTAATGAAGTTAATGATATGGCTTCATGGCCATATGTGCTTTACAAGGGTAAGAGTCCGTCCAATTGGACGTGGGGTTAAAGATGTTTAGGAGAATAGAGGATATTTCAGTGGTAGAGAAAGCACAGCTGAAAAATCATCTGATAAATCATGAGCGTAATTTCCTTTCACCTGTGTTAGAAATGAAGAGGGAACAGTTGTTACTACCTACTGGGGGACATTTTTGAAGAAATGGATGCCAAATATTCTTCAGTGCTTGGTGTATCATCAAATTTGTGATTCATGTCTCTGAGGAAAAAGAGCTCAAGTTCCTTAAATTGGTTTTCAAGACTGAGTTTGTCAAGCATCTTGCTGCTGAGGTGAGTACCAATAAAAGCCCATCCCATTTCTGTGGTTAGAAGTGGGGATCCAGAGCTTTGGTTCCTCTAGAGCTCTTCACTGCCTCCCACTCACCCCAATCCAGTCATGCACTTGAGTGACAGGCTGGTTTATCTGGATTATTGCCACCGACCCCTTCTTCATGGCTGGGAAATGTGGATAATGCAAATATGGTGATTTAAAGGGTCTCCCAAAACACAGGTTTTACACAGGCTGTCTCAGACAGCTTTCATGGCTGGCTCAGGGTGCATGAAATTTGGTGGTGCCCAGAGCTGTCTTTGTCACTGTGCTGACTCTGGAAGCAGTGTGCTTGTATTTGATTTAATTAAAATTAGAGGACCATCTGTAGAACCAATCCATCAATTCTGTGGCCATGGCACAACAAATTTGGACCAGCACAATCCACCGATTTACCACATTAGTAGAGTTCTGGAATGATGGTCTCTGGTTCTGTTGGTCCCCTGAAACAGAGACCAGAGGCCAAACCCACCTCCTTCTGCACATCTGTCCTATATGATGCCACACCGCACATCAGTCATAGCCAACACCCCATCTTCCTCCCACCTCGTCCCCACTCTTCTCCCACTCTTGGGTTCTCCTTCCCTTTCCTCTCCTCTCTCATCTTCCACTGGGCTATCAGTCTCCTGCCTCTGCATTCTCTGTTTCTCCTAAAATTTTTCTCTCCTTCCTGGACAACCATACTCTCCAGAGTACATTTATTTCACTTCCACCTAGGGGGAAGGGTAGATGCACGAGTTGTTCCTGATGGTCCCAGGTAAACAAGGCAGATGATCCAGTGTTTGCCATATTGTGTGAGTTTTTTCAGGAAGCTGGCAGAAAAGCGACAAGGTTGGATATTTCTACAGACAAAATAGTTTCTGGTTTTAGCCTTTCAGACATCTCTGCACCGGTGGTCACAAAACAGGAGAACCAAAAACTCATAATTCTTCCCATTTTTGCTTGCAAAGTGTCTTATTGCCTGATATCAACAATCTTCAGTGGGTTTTTTACTTATTTATAATTAACACTTACCAGCTAAAAGTAAATGAATGTGCAGAATTATGGATTTATATCTTATTTTCATTGCAATCTTTAAAAAAATTTTAATTATAAGAAAATAATGTTATATCTACTTTAATGGAGATCCTGGAAACAACCACCATTGTTTTAAGGTTTTTTTGTAGTGAGAAATAACAAAATAGATGGGAAAGCAGGTGTCTGTCCATCCCATCACTCTGCGAGAAGCTGTGGGTTTTTTTGCTTCAATGTCTTCTTTCTGTCTGAAATGGAATTAAGAAAAGATATAAAGGACATGGTGGTAATGCTAAAGCCCTGCCCCATGGCCGGTATGTATCATGGTTCACGGTCTTTGTTGAAGGCTCTGGATGGTGACTCAGAACGTTATTTGCTAAATATCTATTTCTACAACAGGCTTCCCATGTGTCCTTGTGTCAGTCACTAAGGGTAGTGTTATTAAATGTGAAAGAATTCAAAATCACGTCAATTATTTTAAAAACTTAATCACTTGTCTCTCTCTGTGTTTCATTTCCATGTTTTCTCCTATCTTTTACCTTGTGCATTTAAGGCTTGTCATGACAGGCAGTGTCTCTCGCTACATGTTTGTAGAGTGGTGAAACATATGAAGGATAATGGGAAGTGCCGGGGTGTAACTCATGACATACTGCTAAACAAGAAATAATGAATGAGTTTTAGTAATTATAGCAGATGGCTGAGTGCACCCAATTTTCATGTATTATCTGAAGATCTACATTTGTTGTTGAAAACATACCTCTAATTTTTAAGATGTTTTTTCTGATATTTCACTTCCCAATACTATTTAGCTTGAAATCTTACTCTGACATTTTATTTTCCCCATTTATTAAGCGCAAATCTATATTTCCACCATTCTCTCTCTCTTTCATCAAGGCTGTATTTAGTCTCTCTCTCTCTTGCGTTCTTACTGCATTCTGATCATGTATAAAGTCCTTGGGAAAGCTGTGTTTTTCTTTTCCATGGATGAAACATGGACTGAATTTATGATGGCAGGGTGGTTCCTCTTGACCTGTTGTTTGGGTCTGCAGGAGCAAGAATGAACCCTGTAACAGACCTCAGCAGATTATAACACCAAGGCCATGGTCGCGTCATGTGTTGTGTCAATGCTCCCTTCCCCTGTCTCTACCAGAAATGCAGGGGACTGACAGGGTGTGTAGCAGGCTGGGCACAAGTGCAACTTTGAAGAGAAGGCTCACTGTCTTCTTGGCTCCTTCAGCTGGAATAAACCCAGAAAATTAGGAATGTGAATATCTCATTCAACTTGGCATTTTTCAGGCTGCACCTTAGAAAGCAGTCTTGGTCTCTTTGGTCTGAGAAATTAAGACCACCAGACCCAGCAAAAACCACCACGATGATGAAAGCATTGGAGAAGTTGATGTATGAAGACAGAGGAGAGGAGCTGGGTTTGCTCACTCTGAAGTGAAGGTGGCTCAAGGAGTTCTAATTGCAGCCTTCCAAGACCTCAAAGGTGGTGATGGAGAGCAAGTTACCCTCACTTCACAAGGATGCATGGTGCCAAGACATGAGGCATAAGCTGCCTGAAGTAGAATTCTGCCTGGATGTTAAAAGTATTCTTCACAGTGAGAATACTCAAACACTGAATATTTTACCCAACAGAGTGCTGGAAGATCACCTGATAGATACGTTGACTTGATGTGGCCCTGGATAACCAGTCCACTGCCTTACTTTCAGGGCAAGATTTGATCTTATGAACTGCAGAAATTTTTGCAACCTGGAGTTTCCTATGCTTCTGTGATTCGATATTTCTTTTATTCTTCCCATTGTAAATACATTCATACCCTAACTTCATGCCTAAATAGAGCTATGATTTTTCCAGTATACAGGCATTAAAGACATATTTCTACATAATGCACTTTTCTTGAAAGAAGTATTGAATGAATATTTTTGTTTTTCCAGAGAGAATGGATGTGATAGCACCTATACATTTACTGAGGAACATGTAAAGCTAAACTGCCACTATGCAGTTCTGATTCTTTTGTATCACCTCCCTGACTCAAGCTCTTCTGCTAAAGAAAGAGGTGCATGTTCAACCTGGTCTGTGTCCCTTTACCTTTGAGGCAAACTCTCTAAGACAGTACAGTCTGAGCACATTACTCTGCTTTGTGTCAGATATCACTACTGCAATGCAAAAATATGTCAGGACGCAATGTCATACCTTTGGGTAGCCTCATGTGTTTCTGACATGGAATCCATTATATTAACCTGAAAAATGAACACTTCTTCAAAGCCTTCTGAAGTGCTTAGTTTGTCTTAATATAGGCAGATTCCAGTTATTTAGGTTATGGCACACCAGCATCATCAGCCATGACTAATAAATTCTTTACACTGAGAAAATCTTTGCTAAGTACATGCCTGCATAGCGAAGTCTTCCTGGAGTGAAGACATTTGAAAGACATTTTAATTCCATGGCACCACACAGAGGGCATTAATCTTTCTTAAGATTTCCTCTACTGCAACAAAGAAAAAGATTTTCAATGTGCGAACCTTGTTAAATCAATCATCCTTGGGAATTTAGATACACAGTGTGATAAAAGCAACAACTTTCAATACCTAGAGGCAATTTTTCCATATGTTTTGGATGTTGGGTTTTAGGAAACATAAGCATTTTAATGGATTTTTTGGCCCTATTTACAATATAAAATTTTAATATAAGGGTGCTTTACTCCAGGTTAAATAACATTAACTTTTCACTTATTACAATGGAATATCAACCTGTGTTTGGTGCTTTCAGTGCATAGTCAGGATGACTTTGGAGAGGACGGTCTAAGCTATTGATTATCCAGTGCTACAACAATATGGTACAAAGCGTGACAAATACTGAAAGAAACCATTGGCTTTTAGACTTTCTTTAACTTATTAAAATTTTTAAGCAAGTGTTTCAGCTGTTGTATTTCTTCAGTTCCTGGGATTTAGCAAGATCTCTTTATTCAGTAACAAATTTATACAACATAAACTGTTTGCAAACCTGGAATTTGTTTCTTTATTTGGAGAAAATAAAAGTGTAATACTACTTGAAAAAGCCAATGATTATGTCATTTTGCATCACAAAGAGATGGCTGACTATGACTAATCCTCAGGCGTTTGTCAAGGCTAGGCTTCCCATGGGAGAAGATTTTTACCAAGTGCCATAGCCTTTAGAGCAAACTAGGACATTTGATGTATTTCCACATGGATAACAGCATTACATGACATCTGAGTAAACTTACATTATCTATTAATTGACAGCTTAGATCTGTCTGGCTCAAGGGATACAGAAAACTGTGTGAAAGCTGGGGTAAGGTTAGAGGACAAATGTCAAATATCCCTGGGTTATATCTCATGAGACAACTAGAAGTCCAGCTTTGTTACCTGGATTTAGGCTTATATCATGATCCTTTACCATTCTCTCTTTCTGAGAAACATGTTTTACGCAAATAGGATAGACCATGCACACTCAAGATGATCTTTTTTTCCCTTTAATTGTGTGGCTAGTATAACATAATTTCAGAAGATTTTAAGAGATGTTTAAGGTATTTGTATAATCACATCCCTCTGCACTGTATTTTGGCTCTAAACATCTATGCACTCCACTATATAACAGAGAGGAGACTCAGGAAGCTTTGTATCTCTCTGCTGTCTGTTTCTTTCCCTGAAGCAAAGCACCTCAGTTAAAATGAATGAAATTTAAAAACAAAATAAATAAATAGAGACTAATAGGCAGTCTATATGAAATTTAAGATGCCTAAATGACTTGACTAGGCTTGGTGAACTACCAAGTAGGGATTTTCTTGAGAAAACCTGGCAGTCTTCAGCATTGCCTCCTTAAGAAGTTAAAAGATAAACTTTGTATAACCTTTACCTTCATCACCTTCTGCATTTGTTTATCAAGCACTGTCTTAAGTGAGCAAGTGTCTGGTGTCAGAGCATGAAATACAGTTTTACAGTCTTTGTGCAGACTTGAGGATGACAAACAAAAAGACCCGGATGAGAAGGGAGATAAAAATTATCCATGACACTAGAATTCCTTTTCAGGACTAATATTTGCCCGTTCTGATCTCATTCACTTGGGTCTGATTAGGTTGTCTCTTTCATCTGTGACTGAAGGTAAAACTGTCCACTTCTGCTCTCCATGGACGAGGAGCTCACACATTCTGGTACATAAATAGCAGAGATTCTCAAATTTTGAGCTCAAGCAACATCTCCTGGATGTCTCCATCCTGGCTACGTGGTTACCATGCAGAGGCCATACAGTTGCAGTGAAGGATCCCCAGACTATTTAGATTAACTATCCTCCACACTGGAGAGGCAAAGGCAGCATTCATGCTCCTTCATCTCATGGAAGAAAGTATATCATGCCTTTGATCAGAAAGACTGGGCACAGTTCTGAAAAAACATCTACTGGGATCTTTGCCACCATTATCCTGGTGACACCAGTTTTGACCTCTTTCCTCAGGTCCAAAAACAAAGATGGTTTGTGATGATGAATCCCTGTGTGAAGGCGTTAAGACTTTTTGCATCTGCCAGAATGAGGAATGCCAGTACAGGTGTATGGGAAGCATCTGTGAAACAGCTGATGTGTTTATAGTTCAAACCCAAACTATCCTGCTGACTTACCTCTTGTGGGCTCGTGCCTTTGTGTCTTTACAAGAACACTATCTACACCTAGCCTGAAGAGATGGTCATCTAGTTGCTCTTGACATCTTCCACTGTTAGATTTCTCATTACTTATTAACTGAAAACCAATAAGCATGACTAATTGTATCAAACTGAAGCTGCTGTTCATTTCTGATATTGACCTTCATGATTTTTTGGGGGATCAAAATCAATAAAAAATTACGCTATTTCCACCACTGTTTCCAGGATTTCGGCTGGTAGCAGCCGGATTACAAAAATAGTTAATATCCCAAATACCTCATAATTTCAGCGTGATTATGTTTTGTGGTTCAATTATTAAGTGCTGTCATGTTTAGACTGGCTCTGATGTGAGTTCTGTACCAGCTTCATCGCCAATATTGTAAATATAGCCTTCTTTCTCACACAGCTTCTTGCACTGTGTGTGTCTTACAGGCTGGAAATTACAGTATTACAAAATGTCTAGGAGTTCATATCCATTAAACCAGACAATAACAAACCAAATATGCAGATTTTCTGACAATGTTGTCACACTGCAAGTCACAAAGGAGCTTCTTAACAGCAAAAAACCCAGGTAAAGAATAACAGAAAAGAATTAATATAATGAGAAGACATAATGAGAACAAAGGCAATGGTGTAGTTATCAAAACCATGATAAGAAGGCTACTGTACGACTGATGAAAGCAAACTGTCACAAAACAAAACAGCTTTACGGAAGCCCTGTTCAGCGTTTTTGGACGTACCTAATAAATAAAGCATTTATTCCTTTTTGGAAAACGTGTCAGGTGCAAATTAAGTTTTCTGAAGGCGTTTTGTAGTCATTAAGGCTTGGACTTATCCTAAAATTAAAAATAATTCTAAAAGTGTAAGAAAGAAAGCATGTCTATTGAAACTGGTGGCATGTGCCTGATAATGGATGCAGATGGTCTGTGACCCCCCAAAGGGCTAATGGGATATCTGGAGTGCATGGGCACACAACCCCTCCACAGCCACACCTTGTCTGGAAACAAAAAAAGCAAAAACCAGCACCATTCCTTGGTGGGAAAAGGAAGAGAAAAGGAGGCATTCCTGTAAATGTTATTTATCCCCCCATCCACGGACCCCAGAACATTTTGAACAGCCCCTGCTGCAATTTCTTGCCTGCTCTGCACATCAGCTTTCCAGACTTGAGAAGTGGGCTCAGGACACACAAACACACATACACATCCTCCTTTTTATGATAGCTCACTCTTAGATTACAGGCCTTTAATGCACCTTCAGACTATAAAATACTGTCATACAGAAATAAAAGGGGTAAAGAGAGGCAGGCCGCAAATTCACTATTCAGGTTTAGCAATTTGCAGAACCTTTTACTAAATCTTCCATTTTTCTGGAATTTACAGGCAATTCTAAACTTGAATTTCAGCACACATTAGCTTGAGGAAGCTATTACATTAATAAATGTGCATGACATGCGTGGCGAACTATAATGTCTTACAGACATGTAGGCAAAAGAGTGGATTTTTTAGGATCTGAGAAAGTACAAGTTGTAAACACAGTGCAGTAAAAATGCCTTCCTCTCTGTTTCTCACTGGCTGGTTTTCAATTTATTTCCTTCCCACACTCTTCTAGCACTTGGTGTATCCCTCCTTAAACCAGCAATCCTAAAACGCACGAGGTCTGGACATTTCATTCAGATATTCTCATGCAGCTGCACAAATGAGGAGAAATACACAAGGCTAACGAGAAAAAAAATCTGCTCTATGCTGCCATGCACTACAGCAACAAAGAGTTTGCTCAAGGCTTATCACTCTAGGGAAAAAAATAAGTAAACCTTACAGAAAGTACTATTGGGGTAACAATTAAGGTGTACTTTTGTACTTTTTTAAAGAGAACTGTTGGTTTGGGGTGTATATTCTTTTGTTCCCTTTGAATCGTATGTTGCAGACAGCCTGCATAAGCTACACAACTAATGTTAATATTCAGTCTTGGTTTTCTCATTTGTCTTTTTCCCACGGTGTAAAACTGGTGTGGGGCTGGCCCCATCTACTGCCATATTCTTTTATTCATTATAGAAATACGAAAGACTATTTTGAAAACGCTGCTCCATATTTATCTGTAACCTTCCTGGGCTGTGCTCTCACATATGCATATATTATTCCTCGTGGCACTTAGGGACACGGTTTAGTGAGGGACCTGGCAGTGGTGGGTTAATGGATGGACTTGGCGTCCTTACAGCTTGTTTCCAACCGAAATGGTTCTATACCTCTATAAGGAAGCCCCCAGGAAAAGGTTGAGATGAGCTTGACATGGTATGAGTCACTGTAGAGAAGATGTGCACGTATTCTCCTTCCTTCTCAGAACTGCCACAGCTTACTTGCACGGAGGAGTTTAGGCAAAAAGTGTGAAAATCCAGCATTTAGGCTGCACCATACCTTGTTCCCACTCTGACTGCAGAGCTCTGGACAGATACTGAGATTACATCCAGATAGCTATCCAGTGGTTATTGGCCTAGGCTGAGAAGGCTCAACTCAGCTACCACAGAAGTACCACAATATTTAACCCCTTGAATAGATTTTAGGCACATATTGAAAAAAAAAAAAAGAACAAGGCTGCTTCCCATATGACCCGTTTGAGGTGGTTTGCTTTTCAGCACACAATACTTACCAAGACTGGTACGATTGGCCATGCATGCCCTGTTGTGCAAGAACATCTTTAGTGGGACCCTCAAGCCCCCTCAACTCCTCAAGGTTTGCATTATAAATGTTGATTATCTGAGCTTATACTACTTCACTTTATAAATATTGATTATCTGAGCTTATACTGCTTCAGTTGAGACAGTTTACACCTGCCAGCTGTAATGTTCCAGGCTTTCTGCTGTTTCTTGATTTAAAATACTCCTCAACGAATGACTTCAAATATGAAAGTTCTGACAACCGTGATGGAGTCATAGTGAAGGTTGCAGTTTCTCCCCTGACACAGCCCTGCCGACCCAGCCACTGACAGGGACTGTGAGAGGTTTGTACATGAGTGCAACTATGCCACTTGTTTTCAAGGAGTAGAAAAAGATTCCTTTTTGCTGTCTCTTCAATCCGGGTGATAAAGAAAGTTTTAGGCAAAATTTGGCAGCCATCAAGCAATAACCCAGGCTTTTTTTTTTAAGTTTAAACTTGGTGCAGCGTGAAGGTAGTGTGATGCACCTGAAGCAGAGATGGAGTGATACCACACATACACCTTCCCCTCAGCTATGTAAATTCATTTGTCAGGTTAGACTTGCAATCAAAAATAAAAGTGCATATGTGGGGGCACTGCTGCTCATCAGCATCAGAAAAGCTCACAATCCAGCACTACTGGTCATGATTAAAGCAGTCCAAAGCACCACAACCGGTTTGATATGCTATGACACAGAGGGGTAGTGCTGTACTCCTTACTCCTTAATGCTCCCATTTTAAATTGTATTGTCTACAACTTAGCTGGAAAAATGCAAGAAATGCAGGTTGATGTGGAACATCAAAAGGACACTGATCTCCCCAGGGGTGAAAAGAAAAAGAAAAAAGATCAAAAACAACATTTTTTTTTCTCAGAAGCTTTCAAGAAAAACAAAAGCTGCAGCTCTGTTTTACAAAACACACTTAAACAACCTAACACTGAATTATTCATGCCTGTTCTGAAATACAAGCTTTATAACCCAGAATTAATTGCCCTTGGTGGTGAGTATATCTCTTCTCATTGTAAATACTTTGTCAATTGAAACACAAACATGTTCTGCACAAAAAAAGAGATGTTAACACAAACAGTGTCATAAGCTTAAGAATATTATCACCTTCTTTTTCCTAACGACTTTGGACCAAGTTTTACTTTTGAAACTGACAGACTGACTGGATTTTCACTGGTTTGAAAACTCAGACCAGAGTTTTTCCAATGATCAGATTTTTTTGAACAGGGAGTTCACTGGTTCTGCCTGCAAGCAGACATAATCTAAATTTCCATTTTCCTAATCAAACTCCCTCTGCTATGATTCTTCTGCAGTTAATAATAATTTTGTAGGCTTTTAAAATGGGACTTCTTTGCTGGAGTCCTGTTTCTACCCCTGACCATTTTTGGGCACCTCTTCTTAGAGTATGTTCCTGAAATCAACGTCACCCTGGAGATGCAGAGCCCAGAGCAGCTTGCCTCTTGAGTGGTGTGATGTAAGAGAACCACAAAAACCCAAAGTGAAAAAGAGATTGGGGCTTTTTTGAAACAAAAGCAAAATTCTGCCTTTTACCGTATGGAAATCAATTTCTTGCAATGAAGCTTTTATTTTACTGTCTTCTTGATTAGGTACAAAAAGCTTTCTCTATTGATGCTTAAGCATGAAGTGCACTTGGAAACCTGTGCAATTGGTTGCAGACAGTAGGTGCTACATTTCTAACCGAGGCCTATTGTCCAATGCTGCCTGCTAATGAAGGAAAGTTATTTCTATATTTCACAAGGTATTGCTTGTGAAATATAAAAATATTTTTATATTTCACAAGCAATACCACCTGTGCCCTGTTTCCTTTAACTGGGCTTTTGAGAGCTAATCACAAAATAAAATTTCATCTCCCCGCAGAATTCAGGGTGACGTTTAGCTAATGGACTCAACACTCAGCACTTTTGTGGGTGGCGGGAGGAGAAGGGTGGCTAATTAATTTCCAGGCTCCTCTGATCCCATGGCTATCATTTAAACTTTGTGGTCCTGCTGGCACCAACAATCAGATCAGGCAATCATCCATGGCACCACGCAGCTGGCTGTGGCAGAGGGAAATCGCTGAGAGACAGAGGCATCTGAGAGCCACTGCAGTACTTCTTTGCTACAGAGGGACCTCTGGCTGTCCCATCAGCTCTGGTCAAGACAGTGACTCTGTAGTGGTGTGTTTGGTAGGCATGTGTTAAGGCTCTGCTCTGTTGCTTAGCACTGGAATTTCAGTTGCAAAGGGGGAAGGAAAGTTGGTGGGGTGGCTGCAGCACTCTCCCACCCTAAGGGGCCACGAAGACATGACTCTGCTTGTTCTTGGCTCTTTCCTCTTATCAATCCCCCAGAGCAGGCTTTGTGGCTGACTGCCCTTCTGTGTCTAAAATAACTGTAGGTTCAGTCCTGAGTGTTGCTCCAGATTTTTGGCATTTCCCATGCCTGAAACCTGTGGCTCCAAAATGAATCCCAACATCTGCACAGCCAGACACATCCTTTGCTGGCACCACACCTTGCCATTTCCTCTGCCCTCTCATTCTCAAAATCCCTTCTTGTGCTTCCAATAGCTCAGATCCAAGTCATGTGGACATTCATGTTGGGTTTGGGCAAGGTTAATGAAGATGTTAGGGTGTAATGTTAGGGTATGAAGCTTCAATTGACTGTAGTGGGAGACTCATGCAGTTTTTATGATCTCACCCTGGATATCTACCTGGAAAGCCTTTGGAGGGGGGCAATGCTGAGGTCAGACAAGCATCCTAATCCATTTGGAACCGGGATTTGGAAACTATAGCTTTAAGCTAGTTTATAGTGATTTTTAGTCTTGGTTTGGTGTTGTGTTGATTCTTTTCTTCCTTATGTGGATAGGGCAAAACACTTTGCACACGCTCTTATGGCTCACTGACGGCTCAGGTCACCTGGCAAGCATCATGATTATCAAAACACCAAGAGGCTCAGAGGAACGTGGTCCTCCTCACAGGGATGGGAAAGACACGACATTGGCAGTGGTTCTGGCTTTTTTTTTGGTTTTGGGTTTTTTTTTTTTTTTTTTTTTTCTTTTTTTTTTTCTTTTTGAGCTGTGACATACCATAGCCTACATATGAGGTGGCATGGCACAGATGAGACATTACAGAGACATTCAAATGTTCAAGAGCAGCTAATGGGTTTGGACAGGCAACTGGCAGCTAATTCCCCTGTCTCCAAAAATCAGGTTGCTTCAAAATTTTTCAGAGGTTGTACAGCTAAACTCTAATGCTTTTGAAAATAGAAGCTATTTTTTACCATTTAGGTATTGTGGCTCCTGCACTTTAAAACTAAGGTTTTTATTCCTCAGGAAAAAACCTAGCAATTACCATAAGGTATATTTTTTCTGGTAAAAGAAACCCACACTGGACGTGACAGCCAGGTGGACAGAAAAACATGTAAACTCAGGGCCAGAAAAAGATATAGTTAGAGGTCCAAGGGGAAGCAAGAATATGCTGTAGAGTTCACAGTATTCATTGAGGTCAGAAAGATATAGCAGTGTGTCAGAGCTCCACACACATGGAAGAGTCAGGGCACTGAGGACAGACACCACTGGGGTGTATTCAGCTGTCAGACACTGTAATTGCAAGCTTGCTCTCAATGTTATGAAAGAGTGCTATGGAGGGGCTGTTCCCCATATGAAAATGTTAATGTTTTCTTCCTGCATTTTTTACAGATAAACAAAGCCGTAGCTTAAGATGTGTTACTCTCAATTAAGGCTTTTCATACGCTTCATGTCTGAGTTATCCTACATGTGAAGGCAATGGAGGAAGCCGTCATGCTCACACATAATAATACAGCATTATTTTATTTCTGCTGTCATGTCTCTTCCAAACATTGTAAAACACAACCAGTGGCTAATGTGGCAGATAAGATGGGGGAATAACAAAGGCGAAGCCCTGAAAGAACCAAATTTTCTTTTTTCTCAGTGGCAATGCCGTTCACCCAGAAGGGGGAGATCTCAGCCCGCATGCTGCAGCAGCCAGAACCTAGCCGGTATTTCAGCTCCAGCTCAGAATTTGTCTGACAGGGACATTTCAACACAAACCATGTAATTTGGTGCTGGAGCACACTGGACCTCATCTGCTTAAGAAGATGCACAGATATAGGTATCACACTTTGTAATTTAATAAACTGTTAAAAAATTGCACACGTTTTCATTTTAGCAACTTAGGTCCCGCAACTAAACTCACAATGCTACAAAGGCATTTGAATTTTTCACTAATATGTCATGAGCACTGCACCCATTGCAAATTAATGAGTCTCTGAATAGCACTGTGCATTTGTCATTTGAATTTATGCTAATGCACTGAGATCTCCTGATGATGTTGATAGTCCACAGCAGCTGCTCAAACTATAGAATATACATGCATATTCCTTCACATTTTATTCGTCTTTCCTTGGAATTTATGATATATCATTTGGACTGCAGTCCTGCAGCTGGTTATTGATAGGGCTGCTAATTCTCTTTGACTTTACACTACAGGCTTGACCCCCAACCCTGAGCAGAAGTAATGGACCAGTGTTGAGAGAATTATGTACATCACACAGCAGCAACCTCAGACCAGTGGGTCAAAAGGAGTTCATTGAGAACCAAGAGTATTTACAAAGAACGTTGGCATGGTAACTGATAACTTCCCCCCCCCCCAATGGATTACACCAAGTGTGATTTATTTCAATAAGTCGGTCTGAGGCTCATACAGATCATATGTCATTGTAGGTGGTACCTGCTCTTTTCTGCACATAGAGAGGAGCAAAGGTCTGTCATGAGCCCTTCCCACCCAGAGCAGAGTATGCAACAGCCGTTGTATGGTAGTGACTGCAAAGTGCTGGCCAAAGGCAAGACAGAGACCTCTCCATCCAGAGTTCAGGCAGTGCCATTGTATAATGAAGAACAGTGTCAGACTGAATCCATCTGGGGTCCTGACAAAGAAACAAAGAAAAGAACCACTAAGGAAACTAGTAATAAAAGTTTCAAAACATTTATCTGTGAGCTGTTGTATATGGGAAGTTTGAATATTCCAGAGTAGACTGCAGTCTTTACCAACTTTAGCTTTACGCATGACAATTATAGTGCTGCTAATAAACCCAGGAAACAATTATTTGAGCTGCCTAATCATTTTCAAATGACTCAGAAAAAATCAAGCACAAAAATGAAATAAGTAGCACAGATACAGAAAGTACAGCTTGTTAAGAGTCACTCAATTTTTTTTTTTTTTGTTCTCTTCCAGGTTTCACAGGGCCAAGGAAGCTTAGCAGTTTAATTTTGAAACATCTGGGAACAGTGATGCCGTACAATATACTGTGGCCTTTTGTTTGCAGCAGGTTCTTTTAGAGGGAACGAGGCTATGTCACATGAGAGAACTTGACTGAATTATCTGATAAATGTCAAAATTAGACAGATGCATTCTGCCATCTCTTAAATACTGTCAGGAAAGGGTTTAGAAAAAATTAACCACTTCATCTCTATTATCTAAGAGAAGCTCTGGAGTTGAGCAATGGCTTATACAGAGGGAAAAGAGAGCAGACTGACTCCACAGTCTTAAAGCAGCTCTGAGCAGAACTCTCATGAGTGCTACTTAATATATATGTGTGTATATACATATATATGTGTGTGTATATATATATAGATATGCGCGCTCGTGTGTGTGTTGTGTGTGTGTGTGTATGTCTAACATTCTAGCACATTCCCAGGGTTAAAGAGCTGCTTCAGAGAAATGTGTTTCAGTAAAAAGCAGCAAATAGCTACTTTCCTATAGCACTGTAGTTTTCCTATCAAGAAGGGTAAAGACATTTTCACTGTTCTCAAAAAACTTTGAAATGTAAACTTGTTCGATTGATGGCTCCTTCTGGTCCTGGCAGCCTTTTTGATAGCTGGTGCTCTTTCTGGAATACTTGTTAAAAATGTCTCTGTAGCAAAGATGTTGTGTTTTTTGTTGGTTTTTTTTTTTCTTCCCATGTAATTTTTTTTTTTTTAAAGTCAGTGTACAGAAGAACAGAGATAGGCTCTTGCCTTCAGTAAAGCAGACTGACAGGTGAACACCTACTCTTACTGCCCTTTTACATGATAATAATTTATGAGCTTAGACTGCTTGAAATCAGGTTTTTTCATTCTAAATCTTCAATCCTTTTTGAGCACTACTCCTGCTCAGGAAAAGTGGTTATGGCATTGCAGGCTGTGCCAGAGGCTGGGAGTGTGTCAAGGTCGGAGCAGTTACATACACCACTGTCATTTAAGACCAGTGCATTCTACCGCTATTAATTCCTCCCTGCATGGAGACTGACCAAAATTTGAGACTGGGTGTGACCCCAGCCTGAAAGATAGTGTCCCATATTGTCCCCTCCACCAGTGTCCATACCAGCCCAAATTCTGACCTTTATCAGCACAGAAGCCCCTATTCTGGTAGGGTGGGTGCCTGTCTGTTTGAGGCAGCCCAGCTTTCAGAACAACTGTGCTTACATACCTGTTCGTCAAGCTTGCACAGCTCTCAGTTTTGGAAACATTTTGCTTTGCACATGCAAATCATTTCCTGGAGGTTGTCACATATGCTTGTTTCTCATCTCTCATGCTACCTCCTTTGACCCTGCTAGCTCCATCAATGAAGCATAATTGTAAAAGAAATCTTCCCAGATGAAATAACAAGCAGTGTCAAGGGTGTTTTCTGGAGTAATACCTTGGTGCTAACCACCACTCACAGATCTGGGGAGAATTAAACTTGCCCAGCTTTTACCATTTCAATTTTTCTTTCATTGTGCTCAGTGCAGCTACTAAGCAGCTTTCATCATCAGTAAAGATTATTCTGCTATATAATGGCAGGGATTGTTTACCACAACAGAACCCAAGAATCTGGAAGTATCCCCCAGCATGCCTCATGGACTAAGTCTTGTCACTCATTCCTCCTGTACTAGTCTCACTAGATCCCCTTTTCTATTTCTTTGAAAGGGCTTGTGCAAACTCAGAGTGTAGGCAGTGAATAATTCATCCCACTGGCAAATAATGGCATGGCAGAGGAAGAAGTTGGCGTGATCCACATGGGTTGTAATGTCCTTATGAAGAAAGGCAGCTAATCCTGATAATATGCTTTGCTAGCCATGGCTGTTGGCAAAATATACAGTGCTCAATAGTCTCTCAAGGCTCAAAGGAGAAGCTGCTCAAGGCTCAGAGAAGACTGTGTTTCTCAAAAGTGGCAACATGTTTGTTGGGTTTTTTTTTTTGGCAGTCTTGTGTGTTAAAAACCCTTGCAAGTGATTTTTTATCAGTGTGCTTGTTAAATGAGAGAATATTTGATTTTACTTTTCTTCTATTTTAACTACAACAATTAGTTTTCTGAACATCTTTCTAATGTTTCAGATTTCTATAAAAATAGCTTTTTCTTTTTTGAATGACTGTCTCAAAAAAATTGTGTGAGGGACCGAGGTAGTAAAGCAGATGAAGTTCACATTTTAAAGTTGGAAATCGACAGAGAAAAGGTCAATTTGAGTCAAAACCTGAGCATTACAGACCTCATTGTGCCATTGGACATCTGAGAAATTTGGAATTAGATTCTTAGATATGGGCCAGTCTTGCCTTGTTGATATCAAGGGTTTGATTTATAGAGACTGTCGATCGTGTCTCTCTGTGAGATTTCTTTATGGTTCCAGATAGAGATGCTGCCTGCTGATCATTACCATCCCCAAATCCCCAGCCTGCATTTGATCTCACACCTCAGCATCTACTACATAAGGCTTGAAAGTATCCCGGAGTTGAAGAATTCGAATATAATTAAAAAACCTCACCTATTAATTATATTGATTTTTGTGCATGTTAGAAAAAAAAAAACCAACCCACATTCAGACCTTATTCCAGGTCAAAATTAAGAGCTATTTCCGTCTTTTTTCTCTTTATTCTGGGAATACCTGCTATCTTGCTAGCATAATGCAGGCAGATAGAGTCCAGAGCCAAGCCGGGGTTACCACTCAGCATCAGGAATGGGGAATGTGGTCTATAGGATGATGCAGATGAGAAAATTTCATCCTTGCTCTCTTCATCTCTAAGAGTCCTTAGCAAAACACCCTCCACTGGAGAACAGTCTGAGAGCTGCGTCAAGCACACAGAAGATCTTTGGATGTGTAAATTCATTCCTCTTAGTAGTTGTTGGGAGCTGGCAATTGCAACTGGTAGTGTGTGCGGCACCTTCTCTACAGACTGCCAGGCACATCCCAAAGGCATGGTGATGAATGCCTTCTGACGTCCCTAGTGTTACAATGTATTTCTCTACCTTTTGGAAACCGAGAACATAGCCAGTGAATAGCATTTAAATATCCATATCATCAAAGAAAACAAATTTCTCTCCTAGTCCTGAACACTAGAGGAATCCTCAGGTGGCAAAGTCTGGAGTCTAGATGGTCCCAAACAAAACCTGGATCTCCAAACATTAGACATATCCCTGTTCTAAATTGAATATTTTTCTTCAAAGCTATTTATTTAACTTTCTACATGCAGCATGCCCAAGTGCTGCTTGTGCTTTTGAAAGCAGATTATTTTTAAAATTCTAGATGTTGAGTTAATGGTTATTAACATACCAAATTTTGTAGGATTTTAACTCAGAGGAAAAAATAAGGTTTTACAAGAGACTCAAAACTTTGGCTTGTTAATCTTCTCTGGACCCCCTTCTCAGCTGAGCCCAATAACTGCAGTGGAAGAGTAGCAGTACTGCTAGCACCCCTTTCCTTCTCCTGGTCCCACAGTGCTGACATTACCCTGTGAATGGTGTGCTTGGTCAACAGTTCTAACGATTCAAGAGCTGTCTTTGGGGATTTGTCCTTTCTCATTCTCAGTCCCTCCCTCACATGGTTCCCATGTGCTGTTTAGAGGCTTAGGAACTTGCCTGCTTAGCAGACTTGAAATCTCAGCACCAGGCAGTGCACCCACCAGAGTAGTCAGTCTTTATAACTGTTTCTGCTTCATAAGGCAGAGGAATCACCACATTTACCTTATACCTCTGTATTTACCTACAGATAAAATGCTGTGATTCAATTCTCTACTGGAGTACAGGTATACGTGTGGGGGAATGAATGAAGAGTCCTTTTCTAGTACGAGCTGCACAGATTTCATGCTCTTTTTTACCCTTTTAACCAAAATCACAGGTTGCAAAGATTCTGCTTCTCTCAGAGGGACCCTCATGGTCAAACTGAAAAGAAAAAAAAGTAAAAAAGAGGTTAAAAAAAAGGTAGGAAAAAAAAAATCACACCATACTTCTTAATAAGTTCTATTTTCTCTTTCAACTAGCCAACATAAAAACCTTTTCTCCTGGCTTGTACAATCTTTTAAAGTACTAACAAGTGTTCTGTGGTTTCCAAGAGATTCTTTTTTTTCTTTCATAGCTCCAGGGTTACCACCCTAGTAGGTGTGGAGAATCTTTGTTCACTTCATTATAAGACACTTTTGTGTACCATCTAACTGGATTTGTCCAGCAAAGAAGAGCAGATATATCACATGCTGAATGCTTTTTTCCTCGCCCTTAACATCCTAGGATATTGCAGACTTTCATGTTCTAATGGAAGTTTCTTTTACCAGTGACCAACATTTTTCTCTACTCTCTAATGCTCCTACAAGTTTCTGACCTGTTATAATTTCCCCACCTGCAGTGAAGCTTCTTCCAGTGTTCCTGTTGAGTACTGAGAAAATTAATATGTTGCCCGGAAAAATTGCCTTCACATTTAGAAAATCTGTGTGCCAGAGAATTTTAGCTTGTGTACACTAGCATCTTGAGTCTTCTCCATTATATCTGTGTGAGAACTGCAGTGAAAATCAGTGGAAAAAGGGAAATTTATACAATGGATTTCACCACAGGCTTTATTGCAAACCTTTGCCCACTGTCACCAAGCAGAACCTTGAGCCTGCCAATGGTAGATGTAGATAGGAAGCACTCCAGGCTCAAGAAAATTAATTTATTCTTTGAAAATGTTGAATATTCTATTTGTGTATGACAAAGGAAAAATTCCCAAGTGCATTTCAAACATACATTTTCTCAGTGATGTATTACCCAGTTCTGTATCTGGGCTATTTTCAGAAACTGAAAGCACTGCTTCTCTTTCAGAGCTAGCCACTTCCTTTTTGACTGTCTTCCCACTCTGAACATAAAACAGGTGCATCAGCAATATTTGGCAAGTACATACCAAAAGAACTTCTGTCTTTAATACCCAGCATTTCGTGTCGTTTGCCTTATCTCAGTCATCAACACTGATTCAAAGCAATTGAGTACCGCAGCACTGACTACAAGCCAAGTTAGACAAGAGTTGGCAGAGGTTACAGCTGTGGGAGGACCTGCAGGAGGAGGAAATAGGTGCTTCTGTGAGCCAAGGGATGCCAGTTATAATACTTCCTTCATATTTCTCATTTGTTAAGCCAGTTTTCTTTGTTCTTTTATGAAAGGTGGCTGGACTGATTAAGATTTCCAGATGCAAACAGACAGCTCATCTCACATCCCTGGAAAGGAAAATAAAATGGAACATACTTCACAGAGGAAAGATGATTGCAACTGTATTTGGCAGGGTCATAAACAGCTGAAAATGAGGTCTTAGACTGCAGAGGCTCAGGGGTCATTAGCCTGACGGTATCTTCAGATGACATAGTCCTCTACAGATTGTTTTTAAGTGTCAAGGTGCCCATGGTTTACATTGTATTAGAGAACAAAGGCAAGTGAGAGTTAAATTTAGAAAACACAGTCTTTCAAGGGTCATTTAGAAAAAAACCTTCTCCCTTGTTTCAGATGGGAGCAAGATAAAGGAGGAACTGTCATAAGTTGAACTTTGGAAAAAATAGCAGCCCCTAGTCTCCTGGGGGTCTGGTGCAAAGGGTAACAGGTTGGTGACTTGCAGCTTTATGGGCTGCAGGCACAGCAGAATAATCTGTGACAAGGTATAAAAGTCCAGAACTAGTGCCTCCTTCCCTTACCATGTTAGAGACTGAACGTTGAACCCCGTAACAACCATTAAATTTTCCCCACTTTTTCACTCTTATGATGCCTTTCCCTTCTCTGTTTTTCATCAGGAGAATAAATCATAACTCGTCTAGTGTGCTGTAAGTATACTAGACTAATAAAATAAAATCAATTTAATCTAATAAGTGTGACTAACTGCACTTACACTGCCATTTGTCTGTGATAGGCAAAACAAATGTGTTTTGAGATATGTAAACTCTACTAAGTTTTTTTCTTAAAAAACCCCCAAAACACTGAAAAGAAGTAAGAGTTAGAGACAGTCTGTGTCATCCCCATCATACGCAGAAAACTTCAGAGTAATTCCCCACTCATCTGCTCACTTCTGAATTAGATGTCCTGAAAACAGGGCGCCCGAAGATTATATATAATCTTATACATATATTAAGTTAATATATTAGGAGACACCTACGTAGTTTAGGATATAGAACTAAAAATTGTGATATGGTTGAGCATCTTTGCCATCGTCTGGTGCCTATCTACACAGGTAGATGCAAAATGGAAGCAGACTCGTGGACTTACACATCACCTTTTCTGTCCTACCCCTATGTTGTCGTCCCCTTGAATATGTCCAGAGTATTCCACTGTGAATTAGACTGCCTCTGATGTTTCTTGTCATGCATAGATAGCCATTTACAACAAAAGCTACTGTGCTTCAAAATGGTTTTTACACGTGAAGAGAAGGAAGGCTACAAATTCAGAGATTTTTGGACACACCTTGGTGTGCACAGTGTGCATTCAAACCATTCCATTTTCCACAGCTTTCAGTTCGAGATGTTGAGGCCAACAACATGAATTCTGGTTTTAGTCTTGGGCCCCTCATGATAAGAAGGACATTGAGGTGCTTGAGCAAGTCCAGGGAAGGGCAACAGAGTTGGGCAAGGGTCTGCAGAGCAAGCCTGATGAGAAATAGTTGAGGGAGCTGTGTGTGAGCCTGGAAAAAAGAAGCTGGGGGGAAGCCTTCTCACTCTCTACAGTACCTGAAAGGAGGCTGTAGCCAGATGGGAGTTAGTCTCTGTTCCCAAGTGACAAGTGAAACATCAAGGGGAAACAATCTCAAGTAGAGGCAAGGATGGCTTAATTTGGATTTTAGGAAAAATTTCCTCACCAAAACGTTGGGCTAGTCCTGGCACAGGCTGCCCAGGGCCGTGGTGGAGGCACCATCTCCAGAAAGCCTTCAAAGAGTTGTGCTTAAGAACACGATTCAGTGATGGGCTTGAAAGCGCTGGGTTAATGTTTGGACTTGATGATCTTAGAGCTCTTTTCCAATCTAGATCATTCCATGATTCTATGACTTTGCTAAGGAGTTTGTCACAAACAGTTTTGTGGGTACAACTCCACTGCAGACTGCTAACATTTCATTACATGCAGCTCTGCCCTCCTTGTAATTCCATTTAAAGTCGGCTTGAAAAGGAGTGCCTGGCTCTGATATCTTGTCCTGCTTCCCACTGAATTTGCTTTAAGCAAGCTGGTAATGACTATCACATAAATTGCATAACAAGCACAAGGCAACACGTTCAATGAACGAAGCTCAGTAAGTCCGAGTGCCGAGTCCTGCATTTTGGTCACAATAATCTCCTGCAATTCCATAAGCTGGGGACAGAGTGGCTGGACAGTGCCCAGGCAGAAAGTGAGCTGGGGCAACTGGTCGACAGCTGACTGCACATGAGCCAGCAGTGTGCCCAAGCAGCCAAGAAGGCCCAGGGCATCCTGGCCTGTGTCAGGAATAGTGTGGCCAGCAGGACCAGGGAAGTCAATCTTCCCCTGTACTCGGCACTGGTGAGGCCGCACCTTGAGTGCTGTGCCCAGTTCTGGGCCTCTCAGTTTAGGAAGGATGTTGAGGTGCTTGAACGTGTCCAGAGGAGGGTGACAAGGCTGGTGAAGGGCTTGGAACACAAGCCCTACGAGGAACGACTGAGGGAGCTGGGGGTGTTTAGCTTGAAGAAAAGAAGACTCGGAGGTGACCTTATCACTCTCTACAACTTCCTGAAAGGTGGTTGTAGCCAGGTGGGGCTTGGTCTATTTCTCCAGGCAACAACTGACAGAACAAGAGGACACAGTCTTACACTGCGCCAAGGAAAATATAGGTTGGATATGAGGAAAAAGTTTTTCACACAAAGAGCGAAAAAGTACCTGGGCAGATGGGGGAGTCACCATCCCTAAACGACTTTAAAAAGAGGTTGGATGTGGCACTCACTGCCATGGTTTAGTTGAGATGTTAGGGTGTGAGTTGGACTTGATGATCTTGAAGGTCTCTTCCAACCTCGTGATTCTGTGATTCTGTGATTCGGTGAAGTTTGAGATCACTTTGAGCTTTGGTAAGGATCTGTGGCCCATTGCAGCCTGCCTAAATCACTGACATTTCTCAAAACAGCTCTCTCAGGCTGCCCAGAGAAGTAATGGAGACACCATCCCTGGAAAGATTTAAAAGGTGTGTAGATGAGGCACTTGGGGACAGCAGTTATTAGTGGTCTTGGCAGTGCTGGGTTAAGGGTTGGACTCTATGATCTTGAAGGTCTTTTCCAACCTGAACGATCCTTTGGTTCTATGATTCATGCTTTTCCAAGTAAATAGGTAATTCCTGTTGCATTTAAGACTGTGGATGCATTTGGTATTGTGGCCAATTCAAGTATATTGGTATTCCCAGTGTATTTAATTCACTTGCATCAATGACATTTCTGGTCCTCTAAGCACATAAAGGGATTACTAATTATCATTATTTTAGAGCATATAGGAAAATGATACTGTACAAATGAACAATTTAGAATTAAATAAGAATTATGCAGGACTGATTTCCTCTCTCACAATTATTGATTTTCCCTCTTCATCTTTCCAGGAATGTTTTTTTCTCTTTTTTTAACTTAAAAACAGCTCCTGGAAAATCATTGTGGCAAGTCAAATGTTGAAACTGCCCTGGTGCTTCCAGCACTAATGCTGTTTTGTATTTTACATAATGCCTTTTTTTAAGTGCACTGAATTAAAAAAAAACATGTGGTAAGAGTAATTCTGTTTTATTATAAATGTAATAGCAATTTTTGTTTGTAAATTATTCACGAGCAAATGGTTGGATATAAAACTGTAAAATGTAAAGCTTAAGAAATAAATATGTAAGAGAAAAGCCTGTCAAATATATTCATATACTGTGGAAAGAGTTAACAAACAATCTAAATAGGCTGCCAGGGTAGTGGTGATGGTATAATCTGATATCCTCCAGAAACCCAAAAATATAGATGGGAGAGTGATATTACATGTGTCTGGCCCCCGGAAATTTTTTGCGAGGAATTGACACCTTAGGCACGAAAGTAAGCTGAAGTGGATACATAAATGAGCCAGCCTCTTCAGTTTCAGTAGTGATATACCTATTTACTGAACCTTTATTGTCAGAGACAAAAATAGCTTCTAAATAAGAACGGAAAGAATCTCCAGAATGGGCATCTTGGAGAGGAAAGTGTCAGTAACTGAGCAACTTTTCCACGGGAATTTTGTCAGCATGTGAGAGAGACACCCTCTGTCTTGCGTTGTGTTACTGCCACATCCAGGAGATGACTAACACACAGCTGCTGTTTTGACTCAATGTAGGTCAGCAGTAAATTAGGATGGCGCAGGTATTATGCCTCAGTGTACAGCACTCTTTCTCTTTCTAATGTTAATATTATTTAATTTTGCAACATTAATTGTTACATTAATTGAATCCAATTGCTGCCTGCATGCCTTTTCAGGCTTAGTTCTCTTTTTTGTCCACACACACGTTCAAATATGCTCTGCATAGAGGTAAGTGTCCACATCATGCTGGAAAACAGAATCATTATGTATCTTTATCTGATTCAGAGACCCATTTGTGAGAATATGAACCCTGAGGGGGTATTCGCTTAGGTCTCATTTTGTCTTTTTTTAAAGCCTGACTGTTTAAATAGGAGAAGCTTTCCTAATGTGGCTGCTTTCTCATCTGTCTCATCTTTATACGGGTCTTTTTCCTCCTAGCTTTGATTTGTACCTGTGGAATGTTTTTGATCAGATAACACCCAGTGGATATGTTGCTGTCTTTATTCAGGACATCGGTTTTGTAAGCTGCAAAGCTGATAAACACTTATATGTGCCTTATTTCCTTTCCTGAACAAAGATCCTATTGAGACATCAGCACATCTGGGGAAAACATGTTTGGTTTTTTTTTTTTAATAATATAGTTGTTGTTATTAATTTTAAATTCAACACCATCATACGTGATGTCTGCATCTTTAAAAAATGCAAAATGATGTCTGGTCGGCAATAATGAATATGAATCTAACAGAGAAGAAGAAAGAGAACCTGCCTTAACATTCCTTTGTTACAAAATCCTTATCTGAAAAAAAGGACCTTTGAGAATATTAAAACTTGACTCTTTGTTAGTCTTATGAAAGATAGAGCTCTTTTTAAAACTAACGTTGCTTTGTTGTGTCCACAGTTATGGTGCCTTACACGGCAGTTTTTCCTTGAGAGTAAATCCTTGAGACAGAAGATAAAACAAATGCCATGGACTAGTGACTGGCATATACCAACCAGAGGCATATTCACATGAGAAAACCGCTCAACAAATATTTCATTTATCTGAGATATTTTCCAGCTGAGTTGCCTTGCTATTCTGTTCCCACCACATTCTCTGCATTGCACAGTGGAAAAGCAAAGACATTTAACTTCTGCACTGGACTGGGAATGCTGGGAGTGCTTCAGATGCTAAATACCAGGTCAATATTTTTGTTTTTTCAGTTGGCACTGAATAATGGAAACAAACTTTATATCAGTTCTTTTCTCTGTATAAAAGAAGCAAATCTGGGAAAGGTTAGCTATATGACTTAAAAGCCCCTTTATACAATAGCTAAAAATTCTCATGAGCAAGGGCTATTTATGTATTTAATATAAAATTATTAAAATCTCACAATACTGACTTCCTTGTCATTACCATCCGTATCTAACTTGTCAAACTATGTAAAAGTACAACTGATAGAATATAAGGAAATAATTTTAAAAAGTCTTGGATTCCAAATAAAGAGGAAACAAAAGTATTTTTATGGGTCAATTTATTGAAAATCATAGTTTCAATTAGCTGAGCAGGTAATCTTTTAACATAAATTTATAGCAAAAGTTCTAATGTAGTGCCAGCCATAAGGGCTATGTGTCAGTGTAGTGCGAGTCATGTGCTATGAAAACAGCAAGAAAGCTATTAGATTTTATAAGAACACTAAAAATAAATTACTTATTTTAATAACAAAATTTTACTGCTTGTTGAATGGTTCACTCTTCAGAGCAAAGACTGAAACACAAACTAGGAAAAAAAATTTCATTGTACCTCATAGAGTTAGATAAATTAGCAATGCACCAGTCTCAGAAATAAAAAAGGAAAATTGTTGAAAGTTATACAGCTTATTCCTCAACCTTCACACAGAAAATAAGGCTAAAAATCCTAGTTAATTAGCTACAATTAAACAGTAGATGTGAACTTTCAGAACCTGATCATCTAATATGCCTGTGGAGTTATTTGTGTTCAGCTGTGAAGTAGCTGAACAACTGTGCAACATGAATTTGATAAATTTGAATTAAAATTTGTTCAAAAAATCTTTATTTGCTTGCAGATTAGGAAAAGAGGCTAAATTTTGTTGTATTAATTATTCAATGGAACTTTTCATTCAGCTCTGGCTATTAGTAAGATGGGAAATGAGTCAAAAGGCACCACATAACGGAAAAGAGTCAGTGATCAGATTCTGTCTTTTTACCTTTAACTCACTGCCTATGTCCACTTGGATATCCAGGTAAAAGTGGGGCAGCTTTGTCTATATCCCTATTACAAGGAATCGTTTCATGAGTTTGACATGGTCTAAACCTCTGACTCTGGGTGACACTGCCATGGTGAGAACCATCTCAGCATCCTTTGGAGCACAGTCGTGTTCATCGCACAGTCTAAGGAACTTAAAGGTGCACTTGCTGAGAGGAATCCAGAGGAGGCCATGAAGATGCTCGGAGGGCTGGGGTACCTCTGCTCTGAGGAAAGGCTGAGAGAGTTGGGGTTGTTCAGCCTGGAGAAGACAAACTCTGGGGAGACCTTAGAGCAGCTTCCAGTTCCAGTAAAAAACAGAGGCTGGAAGAGAGCTGAAGGGGACTCTTGAGAAGGTCGAGGAGTGATAGGACAAGGGGGAACACATTCAGAAAGGGAGGAATTAGGAAGAAATTCTTCACTGTGAGATTGGTGAGGCACTGGCACTGGCAGAGTTTGCCCAGAGAAGCTGTGGCTGCCCCATCCCTGGAAGTGTTCAAGCCCAGGTTGGATGGGGCTCTGAACATCCTGGTCTAGTGGGAAGTGCCGCTGCCCGTGGCAGCAGGGTTGCAATGATGTGAGCTGCCATAATTTAATGTTGTAAGTTGCCAGTAATTCTCTGGTACAACTGATGGTAGATTTCAGTTTTAGGTGTTGCCTGCTTTTTGGCCTTTAAAGGACAAAAAGGTTCATTCAAGACAAATTGAATGGGTGGATATTCACAATACTCAAACTGGATGAAGCATGGGGTTTTTTTTCTATTCTGAGTAGGAAAAGAAAATTTAGTATAAAATTGCACAGTAATACATGTAACAGAGTGGTGTCTCAGATTTAGAGGTTTGTTTTAGAGATCTGGACTATGGTATTCCTACTTATTTGGGAACCTGAAAAAAATGGAGTAAAAGAGATCTATTTTTTTTATGTTTCCTCACACCACCATGGCAAGAAAAATAAAAATGATGAGAAAGAATTACTTTTTTGTACATAGAACATCTAATGAAAGATTTTTCGACAAGAATCTTAAATTTTTTGCTCCTAAATCCCTGTTAGATTCTTAAAAAAAATGCTTAATTTGTAACAGTGCCGGTCACCAGTGCACTAGTCAGGGTGCCATGAGAAAATTGCTTTATAAACAGTACTTCTACATGAGTTTTTTCCTAGCTGACTTCCTTTGCTTGAGGTGACTTGGGGCTTTACACGAATTTCACTTTTGAAAATAGGACTGCTCATTTAGGTGCTCAAATTAGGGAAACTTGCCCACAGTTACATTTGTACCTGTGCACGTACATGAATTCACCTTGAAAAGAAGAAAGATAACAGTAGAAACTATTTTAAAAAGTCAAATCCCATAATTAGAATGCCAGAAATTTTCATCTAAAAAAAACAGATTGTGCTAAGGATCATGCTTTTTCATCAGACCTCAGTCTAGGGAAAATTCTGAACTTCTGATTGTTAATCTTTTGCTAAAAACTGTCAGTATCACCTTAATTAAATTGAGCTTTCCTTTGGTAAAACTTTTCATGTCAGAATTACACAGACTTACAATTCTGACATGAAAACTACTTCTTGGAGAGTGTTAATGAGGTGCCTTAGTTTGTTTTAATGAGGTACAATGCACAGCTTCTTTTATATATGAGAAGAGAAACACGAAGATTTTTGAGCAGGTATTTGCTCTGTAATCCAAGAGAAATGTACAGACTCTGCTACTCACCATTAATAGGATGACATAAAGAGTTGGCAGCGTTTTTCTGCTGAATACCCTAATCTCATGTGGCTACATTTGAAAAGTGGAAAATCATTGTTATCTCATATAGATCCTTACAATGCACCGTATGTATCTAGTGAATGAGCATCAAACTGACCCTGTGGGTGTATGCTGCACATCCTGCCAGTCCATTGATTTTGGGGCTACACTGAAAACAAAAGGCTGGCTTTGAGGAAGGGCCATGAACTCACATTTAAGGGTATAATTTTGCACAAGCCAGAACAGAGGAGAGACAAAACTGTCCTCCAGACAATAGCCTTCAGTATGGGGAATGCTAATTATAATGTTGGACAGCTACAGGGTCACGCTCTTTCCACTACGCTGTAATTATGCACCAGGAAGCACAGCACACAAGTGGTTAACTTCCTTCATTTGTTTTTTATTATGCTTGGGAATTTCATGCATATGCAAGGCATAATTCCATAGGAATTATGTTGTTGGTTATCATTAATGGCTGCTTGTTATGGAGTGCAAAATTCCTACCTTTTAAAATTCGGCAGGATTCTAGACAGGCCTTTCCACTGTTAGGATCTTGGCCAATAAATTACTCAACAGGGTACATAGAGTGGCTGGAGCAATAGAATAGCATCACCCTTGGAAACTGTGGAACAGTTATTGGTAACCACAGGAGCAAAGGGGCACTTCTTCACAAGGATGCCTTTCACTGGTGCAGACGGTCAACCAGAGGACAAAACAAAATGTTTCAGGCTAGATATAGATTTCAAATGGGGCAGATATTTGGCAGGCAGGAATCATACATATAAAGCTGACTTTGAAAAAATGTCATGCAAAAAAAAGAAGCATCCATTGTTACCACAGGAATCTGAATACATTATATAGAAATTTATTAGCTGGGTCTCGTTTCAACAGGAAAAACAAGTTGGAAAGAATCAAACCTTTGGGAACAGAAGGATGTCACTTCTGTGCTGGCTTTTCTCACTGACCATTTAGTTCTTGCTGACTGCATTTCTGTGAGGATTTCCTAGACAGAGAATATCTTCTTAGTAGCAGATCTCATTGCAATTCAATCTGCTTGAGACATTTCAGGTGACTCTATGTATCAAATGTCACTGGAACTCTCCAAACTCTTCTGTAGTTAATTCTATACACTCTATCAACCTGACAGGTCATGGGAAAAAAAAAAATAGTATTTTTTGTTGGGACCAGTTCTATGAAGGAAGTGAGAGGTGTGATTTTGCTTTGCACCCTTGTTTTTGGGTGAGCCCCTACATGCACTTGTGATTTTTCTATAAAAGCAAAGCAAGAGACTTTTGCAGGCAGGAAAACATCCTCTCCTGCACAGACCTATTCTGGAATAGATTTTCCCACCAGGGGTTCTCGTGTTGTAAATAATCCCTCTCGTAACATGTAAGAACATGTTCACCACCACCAAATGAAAACAAAGTCTCACCTGAGGCAAGTGCCCTAGGACAGTTTCTGAAGCATAAAGCAGAGACACACAAAAACTCACAGCTGGGTGCTTTTGGCTTTCTAGCCTAATGGACCCCTAACTCTTTGCAGCTGGAGTGATAAGACATGAGACTGTCATCAGAGTGTGTCCAGGACATGACCTGAATTAGTATTTCTGGATCTTAAAGGCTGTCTGCACCAGCCTTCCTGCAAATTCATCACCTGTATGTTATCACTTATGTACATTTTCAAAGATGTGTGACAGTGTCACAGCTGCCAGTTCAGTATCAACCTCTGTAACAGCAGAACCAGTCCTGAATAACCTGCACCTTCATGTACACCACAGACTCCCTTATAGATGTGTGCCTATGTAATATTTACATCCTTAATATACCTCATATAGTCGATGGCAGTTTTCATGCAGTTGGAAATAAAATTGCTGCTATCAAATAAGAAGTGAAGTCACTCCTTAAAAATTGAGAAGATTATCTCTGGAAAGCCTTTTCAAAAGCTCTCTACTCTGTTATTAACACCCTAAGAAAAGATCTCTTGAAAAATGAGATAATTTTCTGAATGTTAAGGACAATATAAAAAGATGCTGTTTATGAAAGCTCTAGACTAAACCAGGTTCTCTATTATTAAGCAACAGCTCATGTTGCATCCTAGAGACTCTACATGCTTTTATGGCACTTCTACATATTAATTGTCCAATTTTATCAAAGTTGGTAATAATTTACTTATTACAAGCATTTGGGTCTGAATAATATTTTCCTTCCCATTAAGTTTCTTTCCCAGGATTTTTTGACAGTTATCCTCTCATCATTAATGTTATTTCTCATCACAGACTGAACTGAATATTCACATGAAAGATCAAATAACTGTTATTTTGTCTTGTCACTGTTTTTCCATGTAGATTGTTAACCCATCATTTTTATCACATTTTCAGTAGTTGTTACATTTATAGAATAACCGTTAGTCCAATTCATTATACAGACTAACATTTTGGAGGAGAATTTGAAAAGAAAAACTCTTTATGAAATCACACACATTAATGTGTATCTGTCTCCCATTTCTTTTCCTTTAGTGCTTCCTGATATCCTGAGAGTCTTTCCTTACTCTCTAATTCAATTTTTTCTGGTTTTTGTTTTTCAGTCATCAAAGAGCTTCGAGAAGCCCTACTGCAGCTGGTGCCAGATTTAGGGATCAGGGAGGAAAGGACTATGATCTCACAGTTGAAGTCCGAAATTCACAAGATGGGAAAAATTGTACTCTGCTCTTTATGTTTTGGTTCTTTTATTTGGAGCTCACACTCATTAACAGAGAGCCCCATGAAAATAAGAGGATAACTACTGACAGTCCTTCTAAAGACTTCTTTTTCCTTTTTTTTTTTCCTTTTTTTGCTTCCCTGTGTGGGTGGAGAAACTAAGGTACACAGAGTTTGTAGCTTTGTCTGATGACAAATGTTCATAAAGCAGTACTATTTATTTTATATTTTTTCTCCCAAAGCACTTGATTACACAAAAGTCCCATACCAAAGGGATTACCAAAGGTCCCATGACCTTGGCATAAACCCATCAGACTTAGTCCATCTCATGCTGTCACAGCAGTAATCACATGAAACCTGTGGTTATTACTTGTATCACATTGACATTTGGAAGTATTAAGATCATTAGAAACAGCAAGAGGCCAAGAATGTGTTAAGGATCTAAATAGATGGGAGAGAAAAAGGAGAGAAAAACCTTTCAATGATAGGGAGCAGAGTCAGTGAGAAATGAAATTAATTCCCAGGAGCACACAAGGAATTTTTGGCAAAGTCAAGAATTCAACTTAGATGTCTTCTTTTCAAGTTTACTCTGTTGCTCTTTTCAAAGAAAAGAACAAATAAGCTTAAATCTCTAGATTTTTCATCCACAATATCTTATGTGTAAAGCTGATCTTGCGTATATTTCAGATAAGGTTGTACACTTAAATCGGCTGGTGTAATAAATTAGGCTATGTTCATAGAGGTCATGGAGACTTAAAGTCAGCTAAAAATAAGATGGGGTGGATTTGGGGAAAAGAAAAACATGAATGATAAAAATCTACGTAGTTTTTTTTTTTTTTTTTTTTTTTTTTGTGCTGTGACTGATGTCTGCATATCTTGTGCCCAGCACAAGACACCTGCTTAAGCGTTTCACAAGTAGTGGTAAAGACTTTTGAGGTGACGGTGTAGTTTTACAAAACTGAAGGGAAGCACAAGATATTTGTAATTTGGAAGTATGCCAGTAAAGTTAGTTTAGATGACTGAAGCCTCACTTTTAAAAATTAAGATCTAGCCAGTTATGAGAATTGAATGGCCACTTGTTCTTAGTCTGCTCCTGCCAAAGAAATCAATTGGATTTTGCCATGTCATATTGAACAAAACAGAAGAGACCCCTGAGATTTCGTATTGAAATATGGTGATTATGTACACGAACTGAGTGATCGTATTCATGACTGGCCAGGTGATTAATTTTGAAAATCAGTTTCAAAAATATTGAAAAACCCAAAAGTCAAACCATCCTGTGCAGCTCATCCCAAGCACAGAATTCTAGATGCAGATACAAGAGATTTTTTGTATGGATCTTGATCTATAAATGTTTGATTTGGAACAATATTTATTTAGCTTTAAAGCAAAACCACACCTTCCAAGTGATTAAAAGGATCATTGAAGATTTAAAAAGTATTGCAAATGTTGCAAAAACGAGTTAACAGTCCATTTAAAAGAAAAAAAAACCAAACAAGAAATCAAATTAAGAGTGGTTTGATCTACATGTGAATTTTAACTTCTGCCTCAGAGGAAAAGTAAAAAAAAACTTTGTGTAAAGAAAAGGTTTTTTCCAGACACCAATTAACGATAATTAGCAATTTGTTACCACCTCCAATAAATTATGATGATGATCTTGTAGATCCCTAGTATGAAACACTATTAGAGCACTTTTCCTGTGAAGAGGTTGCTCAGCTTGGAGAAGAGAAGGCTTCAGAGAGACCTTGGAATAGCTTCAGGTGCCTAAAGGGGCTATGAGACAGCTGGAGAGGAAATTTTGCTAAGAGTGATAAAATAAGGGGGAATGGCTTCAAGCTAAAAAGGATAGGTTTATGTCCAATATTAGGAAGAAATTCTTTATTGTGACCGTGGTGAGGCACAAGCACAGCTAGCCCAGGAAACTGGTGGATACCTCATCTTTGGAAGTGTTCAAGGATGGGACTCTCAGCAACCTGTGGTCGCGGGAGGTGTTCCTGCCCATGGCAGGGGAGTTGGAAATGAGATGATCTTTAATGTCTCTTCCAGCCCAAACCATTCTGTGATTTTTGATTAAAAAGTAGACCTAAATTCTTGCCAAAAGAAGAAAACACTTCTTTCAGAGCCATAAAATTGTGCAAGAGAGGTTTTTCAACCTGTAAACGACCCTCATTCAGAAAGAAATAATTATTAACATTAACAAGCTGTAACTTGTTCATGTGTGTTCCATTGTCATATTCCATTCGAGCTGTCTTTTGTCTCAGCAAAATGCTGTTTGCTTCTAATAATACTAAGGAAACAACTTTGAAGGTTACGATAAAAGAAGCTGATTCAGCACCTGTACATCTTTTCTCGTGTCTTTTCTCAGGAAAGGCCACAGGCTGGCCTGAAACATAACCAAACAATTCCTCAGAAAGAATTTCAGGGTTGCATTTACAGAGGAGACGCTTGTTGCAAAATCCTACCTTCGGTCTGAGGTTGTAAATGCAGTTAGGCTGGCAAATGCTTGATGCTTCTGAGCGCTCCAGTTGCTCCCCAGGACCCTAAGCAGCAAGCCATAAGGGCAGTGCAGAAGCAGCACTTCTGCAGGTCATTTTGGTTCCATGTGCCCAAAATGAGGGGCAATGTGCTCAAGGGGGTCATTTCTGACTGTGTATGGAGCTGCTGAGCTCTGAGCAGTCCTTTCTGGGGAGATTGTGCCAGCCCCAAGTGGGCTACTGCAAGCCTTTTGTGCATTGGCCTACCCTATATTCCTGTGATAAGACATAGTTTCTGGACTGCTTATTAGATAAAAAGAGGTATATCTGTGCTGCTGTGGAACAGCACCCTCCCTGTCTCTGGTGCAAGTATTGTTGTCATGGACTGCAATACTTAGGACAGTTGCTGGTCCCTGCAGGGCCAGCCGCTGCCCAGCATGGCAGTGCCGCCAGGCAACTCCCTGTAAATATGGTTCACCAGCCATAAGGCCCAAAGATTTTGTCTTTCTTTTTGCCCATGTCTCCCCAGGCCAGATATCAGGACACCCTTAAGGTGATAAGGAGGACGACATCTACCTCTTAGTCCTAGTATGAAGCTAAAACAACAGGGAGATCTTGTTTCCGTAGCGATTGTGACTTCCAGAAGCTCAACACTGTCCTACTGATCTTTTCTGTGCAAGGCAGTGCTGCCTGCCTAATGCAAAGCTTATAAAATTACCTGCTGCCTTTCTAAGGGTCTAAAAAACCAAAGTCAAGTTTAGGGCCTCCTGCCCTCCTGATGCTACACTCCAAACTTCTGGACACAATGGCTTTAAGCTGAGGAGCAACATGCTGGAGTGGCTGTAGCTTCAGGGATTGATTTTGGTGGGGTATTTTATTGTTGCTGGACTAAAACCTTTGGTAATATGTGAAGGCACCATTTCCTGATGGCCGTCCAGCATTCCCATAAGATTGTGTTTCACATGTGCTGCTATCTGCATGTGCACAATCCAGCGTTTTTCTTCCCTTCTCCATAGAAAGTGGAGAGACCTGGAACAGCCCTCCAAAATGTAGGCTCTAAACATATGCTATAAGAACCAGATTTGTTTGTGGGACAAGACCTGTACCTCCACCCACTGTAGATTTGCAAGCAGCTTACTCTGCAACATTCCTACATTTGCTCTGCTCTGGAACAGCTTCCCAGTTTATTTCCCCATGGGCGTACTAACAGAGTCCCAGTTCCTTCCCAGTCTCGTGCACCTTCTGGGTGACAGTTTTATACAGTTTAGGAACTACCTCTGCGTTTGATTTCCCAGAAGTTGAGGATTTGAATTGGTTATGTAAAGAAAAAAAATTGAAAATAAAGATTTTCTTTGGAATTATTCTCCTACCAGCCCCTGGTGAGAACTCAGCTTCTTGCATGCAGTACTTCTGAGCTTCACTCCTGCCTTCCCAATACATATGTTCAGCAGTCCCCAGGCGACAGCTTCAGAAAGCGAGTTCCAGGGTCTGGCGTTGCCTTTGAGGCACAGATAGCCTTTAGCAATGCTTCCTTCCTGGTCAGCCACAAGCGGGATGCTTGTGAGTCCATCCTGCATCTGGGGTTTAACTCACTGAGCCGGGCACTCAGTATTTCACGTTGACACAGAAGTAGTGTTCCACAGTTCTGGTAGGTCAGCACAAATAAGTTAGTGCCTTGTGCATATCCTGAAAACCCTGCAGGTTGTGTTAATGATCAGACAGCAACATTGGGTGTTTGCTGAGAAGGAAATTAAAAGTCCCACAGCATTAGACCAAGAGGAAAGTAAGGAATTATTTTGTTCATAGGATTTCTGTGAAGTAAGAAACTCTGTAAACATGATACTGAGGTGATAAAGCAATTGATATTACAATAACTTTATTTTACAGAGATGTTTGCGCATATTCTGTGGCCTCACTGCTCATATTGCCTCAGTCAAGTCACACAGTTAGCTTATGAAATGCGGACTCTGAAAGCCCAAACCTGTTAAAACTGCATCCCATTGCCAAACAAAGCAAGAATCTTTCCACTTTGGAATGAGCGACTTTCTATGATCAACTGAATCTGTTTTCTAATGAAAATCAATGTAGAATTCAGATCAATGAAGCATATGTGTGAAAGGGAAGGAGAGTGGGTGACTGGAAATGAGAAGTGGAAGGAGCTGGGGATCCTTCAGTTTCTGTATCTGCACATTTTAGTCAATTTAAAAAAAGCCATTTCCAGCAGAAATGGAAAGCTGTGACTGTACAGTCTACAGTGAGCTTGAATCATACAAACCAAATGGAATATCCTGTAGATTTTCTACAGATCTGTTCTATGCACACTTTCAAATAACCTTTAACAAAGGCAATGAATAACTGTTGCAGTTGTAAAAATCTCAGTGTGCTGTACTAATGTGATGCTAATGAAAAGTGTCATGAAGAACAGAAGTTCAGATTGCATGAACTTCAATATATAGATCTGGTTGTTCACCTGTATAATTTTTCTGGGATATTTTTTCTCATTGATTTTTAAAGAGAAGCAGGTGTGGGGTAATAGTGATTAATTCATGCTGCAAAAACAAAAAGTTGTGTGGTTTGCTGTTTCTGCGATCTCTCTTCCCCACCCTCTGAGCTCTGCCACAGTTTGGCAGAGATTCAGCTCCTGTATGAGACAGCTAACACAGGTCCTATAGTAAAGAGATGATTAAGTAAGGTGAGAAGACAAAAAAGCAGGGACACTAACTTCCTGCAGAGTTCCATTACTGAATGGCTCCCAGGAACTCCATTAGCCTGGAAAGAAGAGAGCAAAAAAGACAGACTGCTAAATGCTCAGTGCATGGCCAGTAAGTATTACCTGCAAGAATGTCCAAGTCATTGCTACATTATGTTCTGCCCATGAGGTACATCTTTTCCTGCTAATTCTCAGGTATATTGGGAGAAAAACATTCTGGAAGTAGTTCAGGGAGTGATTAATTTTGTTTCAGATCATGGTGCGCTTCTTCCAGCTTCATCCAGCTGAGATGCATTTTGGCACCCTGCTAGGGAATTGTTAGAGGCTTGAGTAAGCACAAATGTAGATTGTGCTTGCCATGTTCTGGTCATGGACTGATGTGGTCCAAGCAAATGCCTATCAGAGGTACAGAATGCAGAACTCCCTTAATAGCCTGTACATAAAAAGAAATGGCTTTTTTCTGTCATTTTCTTCTTGTCCTGAGGCAGAGGAGAGACTGACGTCCCATTAACCTGAGATTATTAAAACATGACCTGCAATCCCGATAGAGTCCTTTATTCATCTTTTTTTTACATAAGCAGCCATTGGTTTCCAAAACCTAGTCTGAGGAAGGGTGAGGAAGGCTGCAGAGGCTATGATGCTCTGAGCAAACAGGTCAGACACTTCTTTTCAAGATAATTTCTTTTCAAGTTCCTGCTTGAAGATTGTGGCTTAGTCTTTCCAGACCTCTTGCTCTGGACCTCAGCTTGCAAGTTTCCCAAAGAGTTTGCAAGGTCGATAGCAATGATTGTTTCGAAACTCATGTCTCATGCTTACCTGTGAGTGGGAAAGGTGGTGGCAGCCCCACCCCACAGCTGGTCTTTCTCTCTACAGAAACAGCTACAATGCTGTCAACATGAGTGCCTATGTATTATACCTCTCCTTAAGTGGTTAGGGCTTTCCTTTCCATTGTCCAACCTTTTCTTTTTCCTGAGAACACATTTCATCTTCCCATACCCATGCTGGCAATGCTAGTAACTCTGAAAGGGACATTGCCTTCTATATTTCAGAAGCTTTTACATTGTACAGATATTTAAGAGTCCTGAAACCATTAAAGTTATATTTAAGGGAAATTCTAGTAACGTTATTAATGCCTGTCATTTTAAAGATAAAAGCATTTCCTCAGTCTCCTTGTGATCTGATGGATTAACTGGCATATAAAATTAGTACCTTTCAGTCTTTGAAACCAAGTTACATCCTACTGACCCGATTCTCCCCAGATCGACATACAGCCCCATGCAGGGGCCTGATTCTGTCTCTGTGGGTATTGGTACCCTTTGCATACATGGAGAGAAAAAAAAAGGTTTTTGAGGGTAATGTCTACGTTTTCAGCGTGATACAGGCAAGATGCTAATTGTCACTCTCTAACCTTAAGTGTTCATATAACTTGTATTACAAATGATACAGTATCTTGCCAGCGCTTCTCTTTTTCATTCTGGGATGTTTATTGTAACAAGTATATCTGAGTGTCCTTAGCTAATTATGGATGAAATACCCAGTATCACTAAAAGTATTACCGTGAGAAACCCATTATTAAAACACAGTATCATTGTCCCACTATTGTAATGATTCTTTTATTTTAAAACCCCTATTTTCAGGGGCTCTCATAGTAAAATTACCTTTCAGGGCAAAAATCTGACATTTTTACTTTTCAAACCGGAGCAAATAAACTGCTGAATAAAATCCACACACTCATTTCAGAACAATGAAGTGAAGGAAATATTATGCCTTTTTACAGAGTAAATGCATCTTTCTCCCTCTCGTTTTTCATTTTTTTCTTTTTTTTTTCCATTACAGGCTCTCAAACTGAGTTTGAATGTAAAGCTCTAAATTTGGCATCTGCAGTTTTCAATGAAGATCACATGCTTTTGGATGCTTGGAAAAAATGGTTAAGCAGCTCATTACATGCAGAGCATATATTATTTTTCCATGCTGCTTCATCCAGCTCAATCCTATGGGACACAGAGACTGCCTGAGAAATGGGCAATGCCATTGATTCCCAATGAAACCATTATGAGCAGAGAAATTCTAAGCCCCCAGGGATGTAGAAACTCAGACTTTACATCCCTCCCACATTTATGATGGCTGCACAGCTTTAAACCTCTCTTCAATGTGAAAGCTTGGGCTTCTCTTTAGCTGAAGATACAGAAACCTGCTTAGGCTGCCTTTATAATACAAGATATGGGCTTAACTCAGCACTTCCCAAGCTATTTTCTCTAGCCTTTTCTTCCCTCATGAACTCTGTCCCTCTCTTTATTTAGCTCGGGCCAAACCCACAATATGTCGGTAATCCTGCTTCCAGCCTGGGACCCAGATCATGTCCTCCACTTACTGCTGTCCTGAGCTGGTTTTGCAGCCTCCTGCACTCCCACTGTGGTGGGGACATGCCCTACAGCTTGGGAATAGCTGCCATAATTAAACTGTTTAAAATTGATGAGCCTGAGAGGTTTGATTTATGGGGAAAAGCCATAAACTAAATATAGCTTCTCTAAACGACGAACAAGTTGGGATTAATAGTTTTGCAGGAATAAATGGCAAGCATGTTCACCGGACCTAAGAAAATTATTAAACAAGAGTGTAGAGTAAGAAGTGAGTAGGTTAAACTAAACTGGGAAAAACCCCTGACTGTAGCCAATGAGCTTCTTTTTGACATGACCTTGGGCAAGAAATCCTCATCCATTCCTTCACTTGCACACTGACCCCTTCCTTCCTTTTCCCCTATTTTTTCTACATTTCTTAATGTCTCCAGCTCCTTTCCTTCTCACTCCATCATCCCTGCCCCTCCTCTGCATATTGCCTTTGGCTCAGCCAAGGTGAGGATGCTCCAGCTGGATGGTACAGGCAGGGGTTGTGGAGCCACCTGTGCATGCCTCCTCCATGTGATACTGGAGTGTCTCTTCAGTCTCTCTTACGAGCTGGCAGCTGTCCGAGTGCTGGCTTCTTGATGGCCATTATGGGATGACAAATACACAGTGCTCTGCTGATAGATCTAAAAAGCTGGAGGTTTCTTGAGGCAGGTGTTTTTGTGAGGCTTAATTTTACCTGCATTAAATGCCTGCAGTTTTTTGTTTTTCCTTTCTTTTTTCTTTATGAGCGCTAAATTGTGTTGTTTTAAAACAGGAAGCCTATGTTAAAAAGCTGCGTAAAATCATTCTATTGTAGCCAACACTCAAGGCTTTTCTAATTAGGTCATTTGGAAAAAAGATGACCTTTTACTTTCTGTGCTGCTTTCCTAGGGTCACATGTTTCTAATTATCATTTGTATTTTACTTTGATAAAGCTGTTGACAAGCTGTTACTTTGCGTGCGTGCGTGCATTTGTGTGTATCTGTCTGTCTGTCTGTATTTTGGCTTGAGTGAGAGAGAAAAAGAGGACAAAAAAGAGAAACGGTACACATGCTACGCAGGGTTCTGTCTGCAAGAGTCCAGCAGAATAAAAGGACAGAAACAACATGTGCACTAATTTTGAAGTCAGAGCGGTTGGATCAATGGGATGACAAAACCCAAAGGAGTTTTCCAGTGTTTGTGTCCTTTTTGGCCATCTTCCCTTCATTTTGTCCAAAGACCCTTCTCTCAGGCTGAACATCATGTAAAACAGACCATGAGGAAACAGTGAGTGGCTTTTGCCTTCCTCACAAATGCAAATTGGAAAGTGAATGAAGAGACGGGGGTCTCTTTTTTAAAAAAAATCCCAAAGTATTTTTCTGTATACACTTTGAATATAGAAAATCTGCCATCAGGAGCAGGGAGAGATTATAATTGCTCACTTCATACCAGGTCTTACACTCAGCCCTGATAATGAGCACAAGTGCAGACCAACCTGCACTTCTGCAGAACAGTAAGAGAATATAATAATGGGCCTTGACCTCTGAGTGCTTTGGCCCTTTTTTTGTCTAACAGCACAGAGACACACAGCAGCTGTGTGGTTATGAGCAATATGTGGCAAGGGCAGCATGTGAGGTCCTGAGCGCTGAGCCTGAATGGACATGAACTCCAGGATGGCATTTCTGGGTGCAAATGGCAGTGGGAGAAGATGAATGCTCTTCTTGGAGACACCATGAGAGCCTGTCTGGAGGAACAGAGCTAGGGCCACAACTTTCTGCTTCAGGCACGAGGTTACACTGTGCAGCGGTGGGTATGCTGGCTACTCTTTAAGGAGTGTTCACCCTTCTTCTGGGGCTCCAACGGAGTCACAGTAGTCTTGGGATGAAAAATATAGGGAAAAGGCCTTTTGGGATATTTTGTGGAAGGAGACAATATGTACAATGGATACTTTAAACAGCGATACTGCAATCTCTTTACACTAGAACCGTACTTCTGATTTCATCAATTGGTTTTGCTTGAAAATAAAAGGTGCTGCTGCTTTGGACAACAGACCCATACACGACCTTTGGAATTGGGCCACTAGCTTATCTAAAAGAGAGTGTTTTCACTGTATCTGCTTTAGCTGGCTGTTTAGTCCTTAATTAGCAGCTAATCTATTGTGCTTCCCTGTGTAAACTCTAGTTGGTAGTCATAAATTTAGTGGTGCAATGAGCTGTTAATAATTTAGAAGACCTTCTGAATTAGTGTAGTCATTCACTGGGCATTCATGGTTATTTCATTTGTACAGTAACTGGAAAATGAAAAGAAAGTTCTTGAAATCTGACACAGGGTTGTACTCGTTCAAGGAATGAATTTCATGTTATGATTTCTTACAGGAAGAATCTGTTTACAAAGAAGACAGGAAAGGGGAAAGAGCTCTTATCTGTTAGCACTATTCACTGAAAATAATGCTATAATTTCATGTGAAAGGGAGAGACCATATATTATTTTAGGAAAGTTCATGAGGCAATTCCCAATGCAAATGCAATTTTATCAATTTTTGTTGAGAATGCATTTAATGGGTTAAAAATAGGTCGTGCAGCAAGAATGCAGGCAAGTGACTGTTATAGTGAATGGCCCTGATTCAGAAAAGCGCTGAACAGGTGCTGATGTTAAACTTGGTTTTTTGGATGTCAGTTTTGAAACAAGCTACCAATATCACACAGGCTTCCCAACTGCAATCTGAAATGTTGCTATGACAGTTTTCCATGATTTAGCTCTTGTCTATCTGTAGGTGGATTCCAGGAAGAGGCACAAACCAGCATTTATAGGAAACCAAATTACCTAAAAACTGGTGTTGAAATGAAGCTGGCATTTATTTTTTTATATGTGCAAGTATCTCTGTGTACACACACACAAAGGCACAGACATGAATACGTGTGGATTTTTAACTTGCACTTGTATTTGGTGTCTCCTGGTGCAAGACCTACCATCAGCACTGTGTGGCTCTAGGAAGGTATTTCATGCATGGCATGAATGTTCAGCACAGGTGTTGTAGCCGTTAAGTTGTGGTCATCATTTACAGCCCTTAACCTGCTGCACTCAGGTCCAGAGCTGTGTAACGTCTGCAGTCCTTGTGCTTGGCTGTTTGACAGAACACCGTGATTTCAAGATGAAAAAGAATGGCCAGACCTGTTTTCCTGAAGAGGTTGTTCTTAATTTGGCAGAATGGAAGAACCAAGCTGAAACACAACCAACCATACCACAAACACACTCAAAAAATTTTTTTGACTGAAAAACATTTTTCAAAATTGCTTCAAAAGTAAGTTTAGTTACAGATCTCTAGCCCATAGCAATTAGTTCCATTTTACTAAGTAAAATAAAATCTTTAGACAAATCATACATCATTTGCTTGTTTATCTTTAACAGAAAGATTTTGTTGGTGATCAAGGGGTGGGGATCAACCGCTGTTTTGGGGATTTCTGTTATGAACAAATTCACACCCTGCTGATGTGGTCCACCTATGCTGTGTGTCAGACTGCACAGCTGTCATGTGCAATCAGTTCAGTACAAATCTCCATGGGGATGTTTTGGAGGCAACTGAACTTCACCAGGGCCACTGGCATGCTTAAGGGGAATCACATGTTCAAACACTTCACTCAGTGTTGTGGTTACTCACATAAGGTCCCATTCAGACCCAGATAGCTTGTCTGCCAAGCAAAGTAAGAGCAAGCTGTCACTCTGCAAGTATAAGAGTACGCCCTTGGGGGACAAATCCCGAAGTAATATGACCAGTCTTCAGCCTGGGGTCCCTTCCAACACAAGTTATTCTCTGATCATCCAGGTTTGTACTCACTTCTGCCTTCATGCACAAGCCAGGTGTGTCTGCCTTGCACAGCTGTGCCTGCCCATGCAGCTCCTGCACCATCCCCCTCCCCACAGCGAGTCCTGTCATCTCAAGATATATATGAGAAGAGTTACAATTAAACAAATATTTGTATAACCTAAAAGCAGTAGGAGCAAAACTTCTGGTCTCTGCTTTAATTCTTGGGTCAGAGCCTTTCTGTCAGTGTTACTTATATGATGCATTGTCTTGAGGAAATATAGTAAGTAATAAGATGTTCCTGAATTTATAATGGAGTTTGTTGAATATCTTCCAAGTCTTCTCTGCTCTATTTTCTGCAGGGAAGCAACCACATATACTCATAAGAGAGACCATAGGATTAAAAAACCCACGAGAAAATCTGGAAAGAAATGGTTAAGTTGACCTATATACTAGCAATTTTGCTGACCAGATTATTTAAAAGGCTAAAAGGCTGCAGATGTCAAATCCACATATGTATCAGTAAAAATGATCATGATAATCACAGCTTATAAAATAGAGCTGAAATGCTTCATTAGGTACTGACAGCTTCTAAACCACGTTGTCACTTTCTGAAAATGTGTCACAGTGGCATTTTTTCCTAGATATGGCAAGAAAGAAATAGAGAATTACGCTGTGAAGCATAGATGAGCTGAAAGCAAATCAAAAAGGTCTCTTTTTCAGCCAATAGTGAGATCATCATTCCCTTTCAGCAAAGCAGGACAATGTATTAAACAAAACTGCTCTTAACCTGTTGGACACTTGAATCCCTTGGGTTTCTTGTAGTTATTCTATTGAAAAGGAGGCTTAAGAAGTACAGATTTCAACAGCATTTCAAATGCCTGTACTTCCAAGTAAGGAAAAGTAAGATTTAAAGGTGAAGTGAATTCACTGCTGCATTCATATTACAGTAACTTCCATTAGAATATTTTTTCTTTTTAAAAACTGTTGTTTTGGCTTTTTAAATTTCTTTAAAATTTGTTTTCTGAAGAATTTTTTTATCCAGTATGGCGTACCTCTTAGTTTTAAAGATACAGAATGATCTGTATTTCTTCCATGTAAAGACACATTCCATCTCTACAGGGGTAAATCTGAGAAAGAGAGGAATATTTCACTCAGAAAAAAAGGCATATTCTTGTGGGAAAAACATGTTCTTGCATAGTAAAAAGGCATTACATGCACCTAACAACCCCACTCAAAATGTGTTTTAAGTGATATTTTAGTAACGACCGGGCCTACTTCTGCATAGCTTAGCAATGTTGCCTTTCATGGAAACTCCTTAAAATTAGGTTCCCAGGCTGAGTCTACAGATTTGCAGTACACAAGAAAATCAACCAAACTGACCTCTGAAGTCCCTCCAGCAGGGGATTTTCTCAGCATGATCAACTTTTCAAGTAAGCATAAAAGCCTGGTGAAAGTGGTCTACATAATAATTTTCCATCTATTACATGTAGCCACCAAAATAATTCACCCTGTAATATAGAGAAATCACATGTCTTCTCTGGATTGCACCCCTTTTACTGTTGCATAAGGATTCATAAGGATTCCTCTCTGTGCACTTTGTGATCACCATAGCAGTACTCTGCCCCGGGAAGCAAGCAATGAGTGAGATACAATAATGGGGTGTATATAACACTGCTTACACAGGTAGAGAGGGTGGCAGGGAGGCTTCAGCTATGTTTGCACCAGAAATAATTAGGCTGGGCCCAATACTAGCAGTAAGGATGAGAATAAAATTAATTACCTGTGATGTGGTCAGGGGTCATGTAAGAGCCAAATGAGATCATCTTACATTTTAAGCTATTAAATGAAAAAGAGGAGAACATTTACTTATTAAGTTCATTTCCTAATCATTCTTTTAAGTTTTTAATGAGTGACAAACTGACTCTGGATACAAATTTATGATTTCCCAAAATAACAATTTGATTGGTTTGAGTGATGTCTTGCATCAAGTAATCACAGTTAATTTTGCTTCTGAAGCAATTTGACTGCGCCAGTCTATCACATCTTCCATGTGCACAGCTGTATTTCTACGGCTGTGTCCCTATTCTTTGTCTAGTGTAACCCCCAGAGCACAGAAAGAGTCTCTTCTCCAATCTTTCTTCCTGTCCTCTGCAAGGTCCAGCTTACAGATACCTCTCTGCCCATTTGGCTATTTTCTTTTCTTAATTTTCTCTTTATCTTTTCCTTGTGCTGCCACCAGTGACTTCAAGTAACAACAAAACCTCAGTTCCTTAGCAGGATGGGAAAGTAGAGACAATTAAATTGAGGACAGTAACCAGTGATGACTGTGGGATGACTTTTTCCTCACCACCATCTCTATTTAATAACTAAACAAAGATCAGGACACTCTCCCTGACCACTTTCCTGATGGCATGGATAATAGAAAAGAGGGAAATAACAGATGGGCTGCTCCTGGCTGCGTGAGGCTGATCTAACAAAGGGAACTCATCTACTCTTTTGGACTTCCTTGTGTAACATCTTTAGCAACAAAAGAGCATTAACATACATCTTGTCTTGTACCTGGAAGTACTGAAGTCACAGTTTTCCCCTTTGATGCCAAACCTAGGCCTGCGAACAACCATTACACACCTAAATAAATATGGTTTTCTTTGTCAGGAACAACCTTAAGAGGGGGAGGTGTTCAGCATTTCAGATAAGGTACTTGCATCAAGTTCTCCTACGCAAACGATTCCCTCTCAATCACAGAGCTGACTCCGTGTATGCACGTGTGGATGAAGGCTGTGCCAAACAGGGAGGCAAAGATGAAAGAGTGACAGTATTGTTAGGGAGAGGAATGAGCCTATTACAAAGGCAAAGTCAAGTCATAAACCACTCCGTAACAATGGAAGAGGGCTGGCTTAGAAATGTGGATGGTGTTGGCTGACTCGCAGCACAAAACCAGGCAACTGCTAACCAGATGTGCTCAGCTGTATGCGTGCTGCCCCTGCTCTGTGCACAGCCTGTCGCATACCCCAACTGCATTGTTTGGAGTGAGCTGTGAGAAGCAGAAGGGAAGGCCAGAGCACAGTTGACATTTTTCCATTTTACTGCTTGTTTTATATACTCCCACTCCTCATTTGCCTCGTCCTACACCCTGGTGTTGCATACTGATGAGAAAATACTTGGTTCAGACCCAGGCAGTTATTTTTGGTTATTAAGGTTGGTGCTGGCTGCCCAACCTACACTTTCTAACTTGCTAGAGTTGCATGGGGCTGTTGGCTTTGCATTGTCAGCATTTAGGGGTACATTTAAAAAAATATGCTGAAAACAAAATATGCACACGCAGACACATATGTAAATGTGTCTAGGTACAGACAAATGTATATATACAGCCTTCTATCCTGTACATTGAATTAAGCAAAAGAAACTGCCTTTTCCCAGGTTTCACAGATCTCCTGTCATTTCCAGCTCTTATGAACAACATGTGCAAAACCAAAGGAAAATAGTGAAGGAAGGTATTAGATGACGAATTAAGAGACCACGCTGTTAAGAGAAGAGTGTGCAACAGGAGGGGCATGGGGATAAATGGTATCCCAGGAGGATATCTGTGTTCCACCTGGAAAGTAAATCACAGAATCAATGAGGTTGAAAAAGAACTCTGAAGTCGAGTCCAGCCTGTGACCAATCACCACAGTGTCAACCAGACCATAGCCCTAAGTGCAATGCCCATCTTTTCTCAATCACCTCCACGGATGGTGACTCCACTGCCTCCCTCCACAGTCCATTCCAATGACTGATCACCCTTCCTGTGAAGAATTTCTTCCTGATGTCCAACCTAAACCTCCCCATGTCTTCTGTAAATTAATACAAAGAGAAAAAATAGTGAAGTAACCTGGGATGAAATGATGTGAACATGAGCTTTCTCTTAATTGTTTCTAGATGACAAAATTTCAAGAACATTGCAGTCAATAAATGCAGCACTCAACTTCCCTGCTAGACAGCCTGCTCAACTTCCTTTCCTACAACCAAAAGTAAACCATTTCCCAGGCACAGTTGTGCTCAACATCTTTGCATTCCTTAGGTGAACTCTGGCTGAGGCACTCTTCCTACTGCCATTAGAGCAGGACTCATGCTCCAGCTGAGATTCAATCTGAGATTTAGGCTAATGCTTGTCACTCTTCTTCCCTGGTGGGCGGGGGAAGAAGGGTGAGGTGCAGGTACACTCTGTTGACACATCATTTGGCTATTATGTTTCGGTCTTTCTTCCTCTCCAGATTTGTGCAACAGCGGTTGGGTTGTTGTGACCAATGAGACAAGTAGCACAGCAGAGAGAGCTATGGCATCTTCTGACATTTTATAGTTACTCCATTTACCAGTCTTCTTGATATGATATTCAGATAATTTCCTTGAGAAAAGCTGGGCCAAAAGCTACCAGATTGTTAGGTCCTTTATTTTTATCAGACATGATTGCTGCACCTGCCCTGGGCTTGGAGGCAGACCATGCAGCCATACAGCAAGTTAACAAAGCCAGTTGGTAGCGAGTTCAAGCAAAAATGTGTGCTAACCTCTTTCTGTAACTTGCGCTGTGATTTGTTTTAGGTAAACTGTCTCTGGAAAACCTTGTTGAGAGCCCATTGCTGTTGCCAGCTGCCTTCTACAGTCAAGGAACAACTCTGTGTTACTTCTAAAATTGCAGTCTGCCTTGCAAGCCTGGATGCTGGCAGGAGCACTGTCTTTTATATATCTTGCTTTAGGAAGTCCTGTGGTGGCCAAGATGCTCATGCTGGTGTTTTCTGTGCCCCCTAGATAAGAAGCATGCCAGGGATGCCCGTGTTGGCAGCTGAGCATTAAGATTGTCATGGTTTAGGCGTCTTGCTGGTCTCCTTTCAAAATTTTCTGTGCTATATACCCAAAGATCCTCCGCATTGGGGTGTGTCAGTCACTTCATATCACAGCGCACAAAGCAGAAGGCATATCCATTTGCCCAGGAGCTATAACGTATGACAGCTGTGACAGCAGCTAAGGCTCTGTCCTTCCAGCTGTAGGAAAAGGGCCTGAAAAAAGGTCAGCAGATTTGTATGGAGACGTCATCGTGATGCTCGTCCCTTCATGTAGCAGATGAGGGGGGGGGTTTGCTAAGATTTTGAAGCCAAAATTTGGTTCCTTACTCTAAAGGAAGTCTGCCCTGATGGTCAGTGTACGACAAGGGTCATGGGAAGGGGAGCAATCAGCCCCTTGGAAAGGACCACAACCATCCAGAAAGACTGGTTCTGAGCTGAGAACACACATGTGGATAATGGGGCCAGTGCAATGGGTTGGATGTTTAGAGGTCTCCAAAGTACCAGACACTGGAGTGAATGTCTCTGACTGCAAAGAAATTCCATACTTTCCCTATTTGTCTCCAACCTGTAATAGTCTCTGACTGTCCAGAGCAATCCTGAAAACACTCACATGCCTGTAAACACCAGCAAACCAAGCACACTAAATCTATGCATGGCTATTTTTGGTAAGCTAAAGGAAAAATAGCAGCTCGCACTGGGAAAGCCTGGGAGTCTGCCAAGGCCAATGATGTAAAGCTTTCCAAGTGAATGCTATGGCTGAATCAGTAAAAGCATGTCTGAGTCAGGATCTGCTATAAGACCTTGCCTTCTGAAATTCAATCCCTCTTCTTTCACAGAGAGGTAATATTCCATGCAGTTTAACCCTTTGTCCTCAACAGAGGAGCGAACATTACAGCTGCATAATTCAAAAGCTACATTTAATTTAGGAGGAAATGCTTTGTTTATTATTCAACATTTGTCTGCTAACAACGAAGCCGGAATCTACTAACGAAGCCAGAAATTCCCAGTGGAGAAATAATGAAAACCACTGTTATTTTGCTAGTCTTTTTATTTTTAAATCGCATCAGTGTATTCTTGCACAACAGTCATATTCAAAAAGATGCCAGCACAGAAAAAGCAACAACTTTAAAAAACAGATTTCCATATTCCCCTTCAAGTTTTCCTTTGTATCCATCCACTTTCAACTAGGCCTGTGGTTGATTTTCTTCTTCTGTAAGATGTGGATAGGGATTTTAGCTGGGCTACCCCTAAAAAAAATGGGATTCAGCAGCAAAGAATTTTTTCACATTACTGGAACAGGCATGATTTTCCTGGCCTTCTCCCTATCATCTCTGCAATAAAGGTGATACCAGGAACCTACCCGATTTTGGAACTTTCGGAAGTTTTGGGGAGCAAAACCAATATCTAAAATACAAAATCTCTTTTCTTAGTGAAAGAGATTTGCAGATTCCTAGTACCTCTCTGAGAGAAGGTTTATTAATAAAGGGATGGTGAGTAATAATAAACCATCTGAATTACACAGTAGACATCATGATACTGAGAAAAAATGAACAAGAATATAATCTTCTCTGCAAAAAAAGGAGAGATTTTTGGGCTAATGATAAAAAACTTCTGCTTGTACATTTTATGTGTCTGAACAACTCATCTGACCACATGCAACGTGCTTAATTCACCAAAGAAATGTCAACAAAAAGATTTTTATGTAATGGTGATCAAGATGGGCTCCTTGATCCCAGTCCTAGGTGCTGATCACTTAGGAGATAATCAGTGTATCAAGAAAGGTGAAATGCAAACATTAATAGTTGCAGAAAATTAGGAAGCTGATCAAAGACTTTGCAGTCCTGCAGCAGAAAACTCCTATCTAAGCAGTCCACACCAACTTCAGAGATGTTGAAATGCACTTGCCTCAAAACTTTTCTGTAGCCTTGTGGCTCCTGCATTGCAGGTCATAACAAAATAGACTGTTCTATATGCCCAGATAGAGACGTGGACATGAGGAGGCATGAAAAAGTTTTTCTTTGCTTGTGGAATGGCGTGTTTAGATCAAGCTGACTAAAGATTGCAGGTTTCATTGATGTACCTCTTCAAACTACTGCTGTCATTACAGAACAGCTGTGATTATTTTGTCAGCTGTATATGTGAGATTTCCTAGGCTAATAGGAAAGCCTTTGAAACTCAGAGTCCTTTCAGGTGTTTCATGCCAGCTATCTGGGAGACCTCAGTGCTTTGAACACTGGTTCTAGTCTGGAAGAAACTAGATAAGGACAATAATTTAAAATATCACAAAACGTGAAAATACTTCAGTGCATGGACATTTGGTGTTTCCAGAACTGCTGCCTGAAGTGCCTGTGTTCCTTTCCTATCTGTGCACCTGGCTGCTATAGAGGCGGATGGGACAGGGATCCAGTGCCCTCTCCCCCTCTATCTCCACCTGCAGTTTTCCACTTAACGTTGGCTGTGTTGGGGTGTTTAAGAAAGGGAAATGGTGTGGGTGTTTGTTTGCATTAAAGACGTAAAGTGAAATAAAATTGGATTATACTAAGTTACTGCCTTCCACGACAGCTGTTTATCCCCTTTGGTGGTCTTTCTGACGCTTCTCTTGCAGAGGCCAGTTTAATCCCCACTTTTTGGGGCATTTTAACCATTTTTTACTCTCCTCAGCCACTGGAGAGCTCTCCCATGGCTGCCCACCCTCCTGACATTTTGTGCATTTGAGGTTACACTTTTGACCCAAGCAGTTCATTGTTTGTTACTCCTCCATGAATCTGCCTTATGGCTTTTCACTAAGGGACTGCCGCTGACACATATTTCCTTCCAGCAGCATCCTGTTCAATTTGTGCTCTATCACAGGTTGCAGTCCCTACTCAGCAGCAGCTGGAGAGTTGAAACATAAGCCTGTTTTTCGCTCAGTAGCCCTACAGAGGCTTCTCCATCAAGATCTGAATCTCTGGTGAACAACTGAATCTCATTCCCTGCTCATTTGCATTTTTTGTGCAGCAGCTTACTTTGCATTCATCTATATTTATGATACATCACAGTGTACGGGCAACTCCTTTCAGAGCAATTTTCTTGATGTCATTAGCCTCACTGGTAACTTGCTAAATGAACAGCAAAAGGGTTTAGGAGGATTCAAATAACAATTAGATAATTATGTCTACAAGAATAACATGATATTTTGTAGCTAGACAACGGAACAGAAAAGTGGTGCCAGTGATATAAGCAGAAGCACATTTTAGGTGAATACCCAGAAGTTTAAGAGGTTCTCTAAATCAGCTGAAGTTCCAGGAGGCCTCACAGACCCTTTATCTGCCTGCAGAATCCCATAATAATTTGCTATTCCTTGTTCTCAATGTTTCTCGCTATTCCAAAAGTTCAAGGCCCTCCAGGACATATCTGCTACTCTCTGTCCTGCAGCTGCTCTCCTTTCTCAGCTAAACCCTCTGGTACCCCTGGCTACAGTTTTGAGAGATGTCAGAGGATAGGTTGGAAGAATACTCAGTCTGTGCCGAAGCTCAAAGTGATCTCAAACGTATTGCCTTGTGCTTGTTATGCAATTTATGTGATAGTCATTACCAGCTTGCTTAAGGCAAATTCAGTGGGAAGCAGGACAAGATATCAGAGCCAGGCACTCCTTTTCAGGCTGACTTTAAATAGAGGAGGAGGGCAGAGGAGGGCAGAGCTGCATGTAATGAAGTGTTAGCAGTCTGCAGTGGAGTTGTACCCACAAAACTGTTTGTGACAAACTCCTTAGCAAAGTCATAGAATCATGGAATGATCTAGATTGGAAAAGAGCTCTAAGATCATCAAGTCCAAACATTAACCGAGCACTTTCAAGTCCATCACTGAATCGTGTTCTTAAGCACAACTCTTTGAAGGCTTTCTGGAGATGGTGCCTCCACCACGGCCCTGGGCAGCCTGTGCCAGGACTAGCCCAACGTTTTGGTGAGGAAATTTTTCCTAAAATCCAAATTAAACTCCCCCTGCCTCTACCCGAGATTATATCTTTTTGTTCTATCACTTGCAACCTGGTTATGCCTCAAGATTTTAGCTTTTATATTTTTCATATCCTGTAATTCTTTAGTGTATAGTCCTAGAAACTCCATATAGCCTGTTAGCTACTGTTCTCCCATTTTTGGTCAGCCAAAATGAATGCTCTCTAGGCCTGAAACTCAAGGACACCTTACTGTCTCAGGCCCCAAGAAATGTAAAAATCAGCAGGTGAAGGGAGGAGCAAATTTGAGGTAAATGTCTGCATTACCTGAAGCTGTAATTGGAGAATTGAGCCCAATATGAGAATGGACCAAACATAAAAGTATGAGAAACTTGTGACCCGTTGTCCATTTTGGGTGTAGCCCCAGAGGGTTGTGACTCCCCAAAGTGTACCTGAAGGCTGTTCAATAAATACAACTGCTTTTATTCTCTAAATTTCGTCTAGCCTCTCTCTTCAGGTAGCCCCAAAAAGGCATCACTGGGAGCAGAGACCAACTCCCACCTGGCTACAATCTCCTTTCAGGCAGTTGTTGAGAGAGGTTTTCCCCGAGCTTCTTTTTCTCTAGGCTGAGTACCCCCAGCTCCTTCAGCAGCTCCCCCTAGAACCTATGCTCCAGACACTTCTCCAATTCCATGTTAGTGCTTGCCCATCTGTGCAACTTAGGCACTGGAGCTACAGATGGCTTTATTCAGAAGAAAACAAAGCAGTTTATTCCTCAAGTGGGAAGCTACTGCAAACTCTAGTTGTTTTTTAGAAACAGATAGATAAAAGATATGTGAATTCACAGAGAAGAGGTTGGCTTTTCATCACATCAATACCTGATGTCAAATTCCGTGTGTTCATCGTATTTTGGTTACAAATTCCATGGAAAGATTTAAGCTTAAGATCGTAAAATAGCTGGAAGACATTTTTAAATGGGTAAGCCTGTTTCCAAGCTCATGTGGATCCCTCAAGGAGACCTCTTCATAACCAAGCTCTTACTGGAATTTAATTTGCATGAAATAATGGGGGTAATGACAGCCCATGCACTGTAATACATATTTATGCAGTTGTGCAAGTAACAGCACCAAGGTCACCATGCGACATCCATAATGCAGCTTTGTGGACAGGGACAAAGGAATGAGGATCCAAACAGACAGTAAAGCATCCACCTTTGGCACTTTCCACTGGTGCAGATGAGGGACCTGATTTTTTGCAAAGATATTTAGTCAGTCAAGATAAGAACGATTTCAGAGGTAGAATTTCAGAACCATTTGACAAAGAGCTATTCAAAATCTCCTGAGAAGTTTGGCTTCATATAAACACACATAAATATTTTAAAATATTGTGTAAATGGTTAAAGATATTGTCTCCCATTATGACAGTTTGTCTGGTTGGACCCGAATAACCAACAGGAGATAGATCTTTAAAGGTGGTTTCTGGTTGCCCACCTGCTGCAGCATAACCCATGTGACACAAAAGGCTCACGAGTCAGATTCTTCCTCATCTAAGAGTAATTTGGAAGAAAATTCTAGGCTGTTTTTGTGTGCTCAAGAAGGAAAGTGGGATGAAAATAATACCTCCTGAAATAATGTCTCCTCTATTTCTTTTCAGGGAAACACAAGAAGGGATCAGATCCTTCTCCAGGAGACGGAATGAAACCAATTAAAATACATCTCTACTTGTAATATGGAGCCATGGTGCTACAGACAGATAGAAGTACATCAGAAAAATTAGCATAATCTATACAGGCTTGTCCTTCTGACTGTTTATCGCATCACACTGCACTGATTACTGAAATCATAGAACAAAACTCTTTTTTTTCCTTCTTGTAAGCAGTAAAAATCTAATCAAGTGTTCCTACAGTTTAATCTGTCTGCTGCCAAACTCACCTGGCCACAGAACTTCCTCTAACAACCGCTGAGGATGGGTTAGTGACACAATAACTGCGTCCTAATAACATGCAGAGAATCAGTTCCTTTTGAGATTATACAGCAAATCTCTTGTACTTATTATGACACTTAGTATGACACCCCACATTCTGGAGGATTCTAAAAAATGGAACAAATTAACAGTGATGACAAAATATTGTTTACTTAATTTCTGGCCAGAGAAAAAGGAAGAAAATGAGAATAAAGGTGTTTGTGGCAGTATTGAGAATAAAATTCAGAGCTGCTTCTTCTCTTTCATTTTCTTTAATAGTTCAACTTTCATTTATTTTATGATCCTCTGTACAGATGTATAAGATTGTGCCAATGTATGTATGACTTCTCCACTCAGTCTGAAATCTCACTGAATTACACCATGGCTTCTTGGCATAAAGTTCATATCTTCCACTACAATTTTGTGAAAAAGGGTGTCTTCCATCTAACTGTACTGCTGCCAAAGTCACAAACCAAGCAGTATGCAAGGTACTCCAAGATTATGAAATTGTAACTACTGTGTGATGGAGAGAAAATACCTAGGGCTAAGTTTCTTAAATGATTGATTTTAAGTTTCCCTGTTCATTTAGGACATTTTATTAATTTCTTTGTTCTATCATGCATGCTAAAAAGACACTTATGCTTAAAAAACTAAACCATAACATCTGACGTATTTTAAAAACTCTTGAACCTGCAGCTTTAAACAACACACCAAACAGTTCACTATGAACAATAATCTTGTAAGATGCCAGTGCTGCTACTGATACCCAAACCTTTACAAAATATAATGGTTTTAAATTCTGATAAAGAAGATTTTTCCATCTGAGCAATGTTAGTTAAAGGTTGGACAGCTGTAAGTGTGATAAATATGTCTTTGTTATAGGCAGTTGCATCAAAGGAATCTCACACAGGACTGAACATCTGCAAGTGCTGTAGCAAATATCATTCATCTGACAGACCAACTAATTTGCTGCAGTTATTCCAGGAAGATTTTACATCCAGATAGCTGAAGTTTCTGTATAAAATGTAATTTACTGCTGAAATGCCCTAGGAGGAAACTTCACAATTCAGTCGTGCCTATTGAGCCTTTGCCAAATACCTCAGGTCCTTAAATAATCGGGCCAAATCTCCATCTGGTGTAAATTAGCACACCTCCACTGGTGTCAGTGGAACGATTACAATTTCCACCAGCAGAGAGTATAAGCATCTGTGTTTATTCATGCAAAATAAATGATTTCACAGAATGATTATGAAACAATTAAGCCTGGCATTTACTGGCATCATATAACTGCATGTCATCCCGTGTACCTGCAAATACAGGCAGTTACATACAGAGAGTATTCAAGCTGAATATTGGGTTGAATTCACAGCAGATAACTAAAGCACCAGTGACACAATTCCCTGTTGAAACAAAATTTAATGAGGATGATGGAGAGAAATAATTCTGCAGTCTACCTTTCTCTGCTCTTAATTTAATGCTTGGTGCAGAGTTACAGCAAATTAGTCAATTGATTGTGGATCTTTCCAACTTTTTTCTGTTCATGGTGAACGTAGAATGAGTTAATTCCTACAGATACTGCATTGTAGAACTGCTTTTAGACAACACAGACAGATAGACTCTCTCTTCCCTGAAGCCTTGTTAAACTAATATTCTATAACATTCATGTTTTAACTTTAAGTAGCATTTCATCAGCTACTGTCCCCTAGTATACAATTCAATTGTAAAGTAGGGAATTATATTAAATTTGTGTGCTGGACTTCTCCTTTGAAAATCTCAGTGGGCTTTGGCTCTTCATCTGTGCATGGCAGGGGTTAACTCTTAGATGCCACTGTTCTCCAGGGAATTGGTAGTGATGATTAAGTTCAGAATCCCAGCCCTGATAATTAGCTCAGAGATTCTGTATCTGAATATGTGCTGTGAACAGAAAAAAAAAAGAAAAGAAAAAGAAAGGGAAAAGAAGTCATTTTTAGAGCAGTTAGCCCTAAGGAGCTGGCTAACCAGCTGTCTCAGATTTTACACCTGCCAGCAGCTGGTTAGACAAGATAATTATTTAATATATGGAATGGGCATGTTTATTGTCTCCTCCTTGATTTACTGGTTTAATAGGCTGCTTTTTGAAAAACAAAAAAAGAAGAAAGAGAGAAATGGGGGAGAGGGAGAAAGAAAGGTGAGAAGAAAATAGGAATAAGTGAAGAAAGAAAGGAAAGAAAGAAGGAAAAAAGAAGAGAAGGAAGGAAGGAAGGAAGGAAGGAAGGAAGGAAGGAAGGAAGGAAGGAAGGAAGGAAGGAAGGAAAACACCAGTTTTCAGCTATGTTAATCAGTTCATAATGTGTCCCCCCCAAAATGATGAATAAAGCTCCACTGAAAGCTACAGAGCTGCTCTGGTGTAGGTAAGAAAAGAGTTGATATTTTTGTACAACATTTTTCTGCTGTATCTGAATCTGAAGGATAGTTTTCTCAGTGCAAGTCTTTTTTCCACCTCTGCTTTTTCATATATCATTACTGTTGTTGAACGGGGTAAGAAATCCAACCTGCTGTACTTACAGCAAACTAGACTTCTACTGGAGCATTTTATATTTATTTATGGACATGGAAAAAGCAACAATAATGTCTTGCATGTTAGCAAGACAAGAATTTTCCTACAGGTGAACAGGATTTACAGAAGGGTTCTTTTATTTGGGTATGGACTGCAGATTAAGGGTAACACGTATGGCTGACACCCCTTTAGCTGTGATAGGCACTCATTTTAAACGATCAGAAAGAAGTCTGATTAAATGATTAAGAAAATGATTTTCTTAAACGACAGGTATCGTGTTTCTGTGCCAGCACCAGATGTACTCAAGCCTATTACATCATTCTTGAGACTTTAAAGTCTAGAAGGTTATGAAAGTCCTGTTAAGAAGTGCTGGTTTTAGAGAGGGCAACAGAACACATTTGTCCTGTAATGCATTCCTCCAACCTAAGTACGTATTTGCCCGTTAAATCTGTTTGTGGATTCATTCAAACTCCTGGAGTAAACTTTTTGTTGAAAGGCTTTTTTGTAGATGTGAATTTTACAGCTCAGGAGTCAATAAAGATGGGACGGTTACTCAGACGAGTCTACAGAAGAAAAGTCTGGCTAATACATGGACCTAAACAACTCCTGACTGCCAATAGGTGGATATGCAATTATCTAAGTTTTGGGCGGCCAATAAAAAGTATCAGGGAAAAAATAACAATCAAACCTTTGGCACTGCCTTGAAAAAAATTATTTTTCAGGTATCCACTGTGAAATAGGATTCTGAAGTGTCCATACAGCATCTTAAAGATGCATCTGGCCTCTTTTGCAGATACTGCAGAGGTCAAAGAGATCAAAGGGCTCTACTATTCTAAAAACTGTTTCGGTTTTTTCTGAATATGTTCTACAAATATGTCAATGGCACAGGTAGAGTGTGTGTTTTCTTCTCTCTCTTCTAGACCTCATTCCAGAACAATACAAGTGCTGTCATAAAAAGACATTCTGACAGCTGATTACAACATAAACAGTGATAGTGGTGGTTGCAGCATTAGTGTAGGTATTTTTGAGCACAGGGCATCTGGCATTATTCTTCAAGAACTAGGTCATTCTGACATATGTATTGCCAAGCGTGTAAATAGTCAGGAGCCGTTGTTGGTTTGTAAAAACCCCACTAAAACCCACACACAATAACCCCAAAACCTAAACAAGAAGCCACATGGAGCAAATAGACCACAAGCTTCTTCGAAATGAGACATATAATGCAGGTTGGAGGCACTCTGGGGGAAAATTTCAGATGTGCCACACCTGTAAAACAAACCATGCCGTGTCCCAAACATCACTGTAGGGGATTAAAGTGTATATGGGCCTATTTCCTGCTTTTGTAGCTTTAAAGTCACAAAAGCACATTCACTTAAGCTAGATAAGGAAAAACTGTTATTCAGCAAGAAGCATAAAATAGGAAATAGTTCAAAAAACCTCAAATAATGGTGAATTATAGTCACAGAACAAAATCATGGAGGCTCTTCTCATTGTGAAAATATGGAAGATCTAATGAAATCCTGTTAAAGCCACAAGTGAGAACAATCAGATTTAGTGTGTTGCAAATTCTGAGAACCAAAGAACAACACTGCCTTGTGATGCCCAGTTTCTTAAGGCATCTCATTTACCCTGCCTGAATCGTGCAAGCAGAAAAACAATTGGTTCTGATTATGAAAACAACATATATGTGGGACTTACATTCGTTTCAGCAAGAATTAGTTTCATACAACTGAGACCGTAATTTGGTCCTTGACATTTAAAAGGCCACAAGCCTCTAATTTTTCCAAGCTAAAATCTGTGTTCTTTTAAATACTGTGAAACATATATCCATAGATTTTAATGAGGAAAGGCACCATATAAATTCTGAGAAATCATTTCAATACATTTAAATTAATTTCTGGAACAAAAGAGAGTTTTTCTGGATCTAGGTTTCACAATAATATGGATAATTAATCTTTCATTCCAGAATTTCTCTGGGGAGAATGGCAAATGGTTTTCATTTGTTACAAAACATCAATCTTAAATGACTCTAAAGACTGTGCCTTTATTTGTCATGCAACATGTTATATATGCTTAATCTGTTGAATGAGGACATTGCAAGCCATATCTTAAAAGACATCATGCAAATATCTTCCTTTAAAACAAAGGAATTAATGCATTTTTTCTCAATTCTGATTCATCTTCCTAATACTAGATTCTTTATATTAATTTTATATCAGTGCTGTATTAAGAAAAAATTCCAACTCAAAATGCTTTCCTTCTAACCCTAGAATCACACAACTCTCTTTGTCTCTTTCTCTTTCTCTTCTCTTCCCTTTTCATGATGTAATTCAGATTTTATTCTGAATTAGATCACATTTGACGCTGAAATAAAGAGAACTAATCTGCCTTTGCTTATTTGGCTAATATCTGTTAAAATTAAAACTGAGTATCAGCCAACATGCAGAAAGCTGTCTGGGAAAGTAGAAATAACAAATAATTAAAATTTTGGCTTCCTTATTAATCCACAGTCAACACAGGTGAAACAGAAAACCACAAGTTTTTCTCTCTCCTGGGCTGGGTCTGGCTAGAAAAGTCTGGTTCTTTGTGTTTCAACAGAAACATGAAAATAAAAAGGCATGATGAAGACATTGGTGAGGTAGAGAGAACCCGAGTGTTGGAGGAATTCGAGGGGGAAAAATGGGAAAGAGGGATTGAAAAACAAAAAGCTCTCCAAAATACCAACCTGATTTTCTCTGCAGCTTCAGAATTTTGTGATATTTTAAACTCAGCAGCAATCATGAGAAAAAAAAAAAAAAAAGACAAAGAAGAGAGAAANAAAAAGAAAAAGAAAAAGAAAAAGAAAAAGAAAAAGAAAAAGAAAAAGAAAAAGAAAAAGAAAAAGAAAAAGAAAAAGAAAAAGAAAAAGAAAAAGAAAAAGAAAAAGAAAAAGAAAAAGAAAAAGAAAAAGAAAAAGAAAAAGAAAAAGAAAAAGAAAAAGAAAAAGAAAAAGAAAAAGAAAAAGAAAAAGAAAAAGAAAAAGAAAAAGAAAAAGAAAAAGAAAAAGAAAAAGAAAAAGAAAAAGAAAAAGAAAAAGAAAAAGAAAAAGAAAAAGAAAAAGAAAAAGAAAAAGAAAAAGAAAAAGAAAAAGAAAAAGAAAAAGAAAAAGAAAAAGAAAAAGAAAAAGAAAAAGAAAAAGAAAAAGAAAAAGAAAAAGAAAAAGAAAAAGAAAAAGAAAAAGAAAAAGAAAAAGAAAAAGAAAAAGAAAAAGAAAAAGAAAAAGAAAAAATATACAGAATCTATTCAAAACACAGATAGAAAATAAAATAAAAGGAATGTTTGACATATGCAGAGGGGCCATCAATAATGTGGACAGTATTAGAAGGAAACGCAGCCCCCCCAAAATAAAGTGGATCTGACCCTTTAGAAAGCCTGTGTCATGCCTCAAGGCTAGATGACCTAAACTTTCCTGAGAAACAACAATTTTCTGTGCAAGACTTTCCTGCATTCTTCTAAATAAAACATTGTGATACCACAGAAAGGTCTGGTAGAAACCCGAGTAGAGAAATATATTTCTCCGTGTCAGCAAAGGCTGCCAGATCAATAACTGATACTGCCTCTGCTGGAAGGAGCCTTGGAGCATTGTTACTGCATCATAAGAGTCACAGACAATGGAGTGGTGATGGAGGTAAAGGAGAAGAGAAAAAGTAAGCAGAAGAAAGTCTGGTAGAACACTTCCTGCACAGGACTGAAGCTCATACATGAGTGGAAATGCTTCTGCATGCTACTACAATACCTCCCTCATTTTTTGTCAAGTGTTTGTGCCCTGGTTGGCCCCTTTTTCCACCCCCCACAAGTCTCAATAACATGGGTGAGATGCTTTCTGACAGACAAAAGATAATCTTACACTTGACTTCCACTATATAAGGCATTTTAACTGGCACACTTTATATTGAATAATTCATGGATATTCAAGCTTCACTTCACAAAGAAAGTGCTTTCTCTTGGCAGAGACTAGATATGAGCAGCTAATTCATTATTTAAAGAGATTAAGTATTAGCAACTGGTATGGGCCCTTCAGAGCTCTTTTTATTCCCTTTGCTCATGTTATCCCCTGTCACTTCCCTGCCTAGTACAGATTTTAGGTTGATTTTACCATATTAAAATCTTTTATAAATAGATCTCTAGCTTAAACCCTCACCATTTCCAGTGCTGTATTGTCCCACTTTAAAAATGTAAAATAATCGGTTAAAAAATGCAGTGTGCTTGTGAAATGCTTTAAATTCCTGTGAACTTATGGTAACATGCACAAATACAATGTTTTTACTCCTGTTTGTTTAAAAAAACAGCTGGTAAAATTTGGGAAATGGTGATATACATTTATGACAGTCTCCATGTTCTCACATCTTGGACTGGGGGAAGAAGAATGGATGTTTGATTAGAACAATGCAAATTCCTCATTTTTAAACTTTGAAGAGCTGTGGTTGTTTAGATCAACTGCTTGCACCTGGGGATTTCTCTCCTTTGGGATGCAGACCCTTAAATGCTGAAATGAGGAGGGATGATTTAAACGCTAAAAGCTCTGCCATTAGACATTTCTTTGCAGACAGATTCATTCCTTCAGACCTGAGAGAATTAAGATAATTCTGTTTTAGTAAAGTTCTTATGAGCAAAATTTCTTGTAGCTTGAAATTAAAGAGACCTTCTTCCCGGGACTTGATCAGACTTTGAGGCAGATTTTAGTCTAATGCATTGCATTTGATGCAGATTTCTGGGCACACAGTGACATATTTTGGTAACAAAAAGTATGAACTCAAGTAGGGTATAGCTGGGGAAGATTTTTCTCTTGATAGTCCCGGCAAACTTGCACAGTGTATGGTCCGTGCTATGAGTGTCACCACTTTACCCTACTGCTGTTGGGCCCAATATTTATGCTAGACTCCCTTGCACATGGCAGGGGTATTGCAACTGGATGGTCTTTGAGGTCCCTTCCAACCTAAACCATTCTATGAGTTTATGATTCTGTGATTCTACGCATGGCCAACTGAGCATGAACACGACATCAGAAAGAGATCCTCATTTGGTTTCTTCACATGATGCCCCTGCATGCCAGCAGCAAAGGTGTGCACTGACAGGCAGTACATATCTTCAAAGGCTCCTGTCCCATGAAGCTCCTCTGCAGCTACACAACTGGTGCAATTTACAGAAAATAGACTTCTTTATGTCTTTCTTCTGCCAGTGTTTTAAACATAACGAAGCAGCCTTAACAGTGGTATAACCTTACTTTGCAGGGGAAGAATACATGTGCATACCTAAAAACAAGAATAAACGTGTATACCTAGAAGCCTCAGACCAGAAAAGCATTTAAGTCCATTATTCTGTCAATGTCAGTAGCCCCAGTTGAAATACTTAGCTCTTCAGATCTAAAACTGAAAAGTTTTGCAGTTTGTGCATCTCTGCACAAAAGCTGTGTCTCGACAGCAAAAAGATGTCTTTAGATCACGGAGGTGAACTAAGCCGAGCTAATGCGGGAAGCATTTCTACATTTACTGTTAGGGTCAGAACAACGTTAATGTAATTTAAAAATGTTAGAAAGTAATTGTAACATCAAAATGTTGGTTTCTGGCAACTTAGCAATTTTGCTGTGAATACCATGAGTCCAGGCTTCAGATAAACAAATAATAAAACAAATTGAAGTGATTTCCTTTCATTTCAGGCATGGGTACCTGGGGAGAGGCAGCCTGTGCTGTCTTCTGTGCAGGTGAAGAAGAGACAACGAGGTCCCAGCACATGACCAAGTGTTTGGACCCAGGTTAGGTTTAGTTACCCCACTCCTGCACAATGCTGATAATGTTTTGGGATGTGTCCTCAGGCTTTCACTTTCATCACTACAAGAGTCATGGGAAACTCAATTAAACATATCGCATATGGACACACAGTTTCAGCATGTAATTTCTTTTCCTTGTACATGAGCATGCTCTCATTTGTGCTAAGCCAATTGAAGAGAAGGATAAAGAACTGTTTCTCCTCATACCTCTCTTTGCTACATCCTTTTACCTGGTTTCACAGTTTTACCTGACTTCACACAACTAATTCTTTTTAACTTGCGCAAAAATATGAGTTAGAGAATCTGGTTTATTCAAGCTTTCACTGAATTTTTAGCCAAATAGCTTGCAGCTCCCAGGATTTACAAGGAAAAACAGCAATACCTGAGGTCACAACTAAAATTTAATTCAGACCACTTGTTCTAAGTTCTATTTTAAAAGCTCATAATTTTTTTATAAGAGGAAAAGGTATGTTTTTATTCCGCTGTTTGGACTGAATTTAAAGACTTTTGATATGATTCTCACAACTTAAGCCAAGCTTAATCACTGTTTTCAACTCAAGCTGGTTGCTCGCTGAATCAAAGCAGTGTTACTGGAGAAGGTGCAGAGAGCACAGGTCTCTTCCACCTTAAGCAAAGTCAAAGGTCTGACAAAAAACATTTTCCAGAATAACTTCCGGTACAGGATTGGGATTTTACCCTGGAAGTATATTTGTTACTATCGATACTACTTACGGCAGGAGCAAGCAGGGTCAAGGAAAAGCAGGGCTTTCCTTAGCCCAAACAGCAACACAGTGGAAGCAGTTAATGTAGAGAAGTAAAACTGTAGGGTTTGCAGTCTGTATATGCATGAAGTTGCTGACTGCTTCTTCCCCTGGTGGTTCAGCTGAAGGCAGTGGAACTCCTAGCAGATAAACATATTACGTCTGATTCTGTATCTGATTAAGGAAGTCATATTCTGAGATTTTTTTGAGAAATGCAAATATTTGTCAACGAGATTTTGTCCCTGGTTGTGAAAAAGCCACAGAATCAGAGAATATCCTTATTCTGAAGGGTGCCACATAATCCAGCTTCTGGCACTACGCAGGGTAGCCCCAAGAATCAGCATGCATCATCTTCAAATTATTAAGAAAATTTCTTCACTGAAAGGCTGGTCAGGCGTTTAAACAGGCAGGGGTGGAGTTGCCTCATTCCTGGAGGTGGTCAAAAACCTGCAGACCTAGTGCTTAGGGACATGGTTTAGTGGTGAACTTGGCAGTGTTAGGTTAATGGTTGGACATGAGGATCTTAGAGGGCTTTTCCATGCTATACGATTCTGTGATTCACAAATAAAATCTCTTTTGTTAATGCCCTCACCTCACTATCTAGGAACACAATCAAAATCTCATTTGAATCCAGAGTAACCTTTCTCCAGTGCCTTCAGGAGTTTTGTTTGAGAACCATTCTTGACTGAGGGAAACTGGTCTATAATTCAATTCCGAAGTTTCTATGTTCCTTTCCAGCGGACATGAATAGGGGTGGATGGTACTTTACACAGGGCATGCCCTTTTTGCCTCCTAAGCATAAATTACATCCTGTGAGATACTTCATGCAGCAGTAATCTCTAAAATCTGTGTTAAGTAATGTGAGGATAAGGTGGACAGTAATTCTCAACTTTAGGTAAAAAGAAAAAAAACCAGCTCCTAATAAGAAGCATATAAACACTTGCATCCTTTTCTTTCATTAATCCTTTACATCAAAGTGGATTTTGACTTGATATCAGGTAGTAAAACATATACAGCCCTAAAAATAGATGGCAATCTCTTCCCTTCTAAATTGGAGGCCTGTTTTCACAACACATTGGATTGCATATTTGTACTGAAAATTAATTTTATATTTGGAAAAATAATTACTATATCATAGACTGGACAGAAGACTGGGCTAAAAATTTCTACATAGTTTGCAACCAACTCAGTTGTTTTTATTAGACAATAGAAGGCACATAAAAAGGCAAAAGATTTCTTTAGTGATTTATACATATTTTGGCTGAAGATTATTGGTTTCCCTAGCTCGCTGTGTGGGTGGTCTAAAGCTATGTCAAAAGATATTACATTTCCCTCAGAATTTATGCACTCTTCTCTTTTTTAAAAGATAATTATCTCTACTAGGCAAAGGTAACCTAGCTTAATTTTGTACAGAAATAAAACACAAGGTATTAAAATCTATGTGGAGATAAAACATACATTCCACAGTCCTTAGAATCTCTCTGATCCTGTCTCTGTCACCAGCAATTTATCTTCCTAATTTATCTATCCAATTTTAGGAATTTCTAAATTACATTAAACAAAGGTGATTGTCTATATAAAATAATGCTTTCCTTTGAAAATGTCTCTCTACTCCCTGTTCTGCCCTCTAATCATTGCAGAGAAGAAGCAAAGTGCTTTTTCTTTCTCATGCGTGGAATGCCACTTTTTCTTCTGTAGGAAGATATTTTTGAGGCATTTTCCAATAAACCTTCCTTTGGAGAGCTGATCTGTGGAAGGCATTGAGGGCTATTCTAAACTCTGAATCTGGTGACTGAAGGGGGTTCCCAGCATCTGGAGAAAGCAGCACAGTGATGCAAGAGAGTGAGTAAACTGAGAATTCCCTGCAGGACTTTTGAATTAGAGCATTCTTCTCTTAATCTTCCAGGTAAAATACACTAATCAGGTCCAGGACCCTCCAAAAAAATCTGTGTGATAGAACCCATCTGCCAGGCAAACCAGAAAGTTGTCCATGACACTGTCCAACTCAGTAACTTTTGCAGATTATTTTTCACTCACCAGTAAGAGCATTCCTCATATTGCAGATCTTCCTGTATCCCTTCCTTCAGCACCCAGCAGTGGGCCCAGCAGTGGTCAGTGGGAAATCTCCCTCCACCACTGAATGCACTAGGAGGGTTTGAAAATATCTGAGTGGGCCTCAATCACTGGAGATGGGCATTTTCAATATTCTTGCGATGTTTCAGTTCAAGTCCTTGCTGCTGGGGACATAGGATGCTGCTGGGGGCGTAGGATGCTACCGACTATTTTCCTGGTTGAGCTTTGCTCCTTCGGAAACTAGTGCACAGTCATCAGCCACTTAAAACCCATTATTCCATCTAACATCTGGAACAAAATGCTGTTAGTAGAAAGGAGGCTTGAGACAACAACTGCATGCTTCTTTATTTTCAAGTGCAGATAGGTTATGAGTGCAATTTCTTTTTGCTTGAAAATACATTTAGAAAAACAAGGAGAAAATATAACCACTGAAAATGTTTCCTGCCCTTCATTATATTTTGTATTATTTATGTACGTATGTATACACGTTAAAGAAAATATAAAAGACAGGATGCAACTGAAGAAAAAGTGATGATTACTTAGCCACAAACTGAAGCTTGATTAGGTTAATACTAAAGGTATCCTTAATTGCTAACATACATACATACATGCATAAATCATTTCCTGCTAAAATGTCTGAAATTATTAAGACTTTCATTATAAGGCAGCATGAGAAAATGTGACACGTTAAGTGAAATACTGTATTAGCAAATAACAGATAAAGAGATAAAAATCTTAAAACAATAAGCCAATTGATCCTTACAAAGAAGACATAGGGAAATCTAAAACAAATATATGGTAAGGGTAATGTTAATGGAAACCTTCCGTACTAAATAACGGTTCTTAAAATTTTATGCATGCTGTACCTAGCAGGTAGTGGATTTTTTTTTAATGATAGGCAAGCAAACATATTAGACTTTGAGCAATGAGATTAAGGGGAATTACTTGAAAGGTTACTGTTCACTTCAGGCAAATATTTTAATTGGCAGATGGAAAAGGATATTTCTTCTCTTCAATATGTGAGATCATATTAAAACATATTATTGTTTTTCAGTCTATAAATGTAGATGTTGTGGAATGGAGAGCGCTTTTGTGTGTTAATAAATAAAATAAGCTATGTGTGTGCTTCGTAGCAGGGCCATAATGAAACTTTTCATGCCAAATCTTGAGACTTTACTCATCAGTGTGGTCAAGGAGAATGTTGCCCGAAAAAGAATTAGGGGATAAACCCCCTGAAACTGACATTGGTGGAGTTCAGAAGGCCATTTCTCTGTAGAAATGTTTGTAGAAAACACCTTTCTATTTTCAAGCTTTGTCTGAAAATAGAGTTTATTTGAAAAGAAGGCCATGATTTTGCCTGTTTAGCTGAAAAGGAATGTCCGTGTGAGAATAAATATATCATTGGGAAAAAATATTGATTCCTTTTAGTCTGAGACTTTTTCAATTTTGACATTAGAGTGCTTTTTCTCTAATATTTTTTTCTTTAGAGCAGAGGTAGGATTCAGGGGCTGGAGAGTGTGAGGAAATGGGATGTAGAAGAGTGAGGTAAGTGAAGGGCTATGGGTGAAGGTGAAACATTTCCGAAGCCCTCAGCCTTCCATCTGCTAATCCTTAAAACCATAAATACGGCTTGCTAGCTGATTTAATGCTTCATGTTTTTTGGGATGAGACTGAGAGACTGAAATGTTAATAGGTAATGTCTCAAACAGTTGGCCATTTGAAAAAGCAGAGTGTGATTTTCTGGGGCCAGGTCTGCACTCCCCAAACTGAAAGGGAGGAGGAGAGGTTTTCTGTATGTGGTGGTGAAACCTTTGATCCGCATAAGACAGAGAGGGTGAGCGCTGGAAGCTCTGGATTTTGAACCAGATAAGGGAGGAGGTTGATAGGAAGCAGACTCTGCTGAGGTGGAATAGCGTTTTTTATCATGCCAATGTCCTCCCTTACACAACTGTCTCAGTTGTAAAACTTCCCCCCTCTCCTCCTCCCTGACCCCAGAGAAGGTAACATTCACACGATGGCCTGAGGGTAATTCATCTCTTCTGGTGGGGCATAACTGGCTCAACTACGCTGATGAGAGAGGCAGCTGTCATCTCTGACAAAGGCTCATAAACCATCAAAGACCCTNGTCTATATAAAATAATGCTTTCCTTTGAAAATGTCTCTCTACTCCCTGTTCTGCCCTCTAATCATTGCAGAGAAGAAGCAAAGTGCTTTTTCTTTCTCATGCGTGGAATGCCACTTTTTCTTCTGTAGGAAGATATTTTTGAGGCATTTTCCAATAAACCTTCCTTTGGAGAGCTGATCTGTGGAAGGCATTGAGGGCTATTCTAAACTCTGAATCTGGTGACTGAAGGGGGTTCCCAGCATCTGGAGAAAGCAGCACAGTGATGCAAGAGAGTGAGTAAACTGAGAATTCCCTGCAGGACTTTTGAATTAGAGCATTCTTCTCTTAATCTTCCAGGTAAAATACACTAATCAGGTCCAGGACCCTCCAAAAAAATCTGTGTGATAGAACCCATCTGCCAGGCAAACCAGAAAGTTGTCCATGACACTGTCCAACTCAGTAACTTTTGCAGATTATTTTTCACTCACCAGTAAGAGCATTCCTCATATTGCAGATCTTCCTGTATCCCTTCCTTCAGCACCCAGCAGTGGGCCCAGCAGTGGTCAGTGGGAAATCTCCCTCCACCACTGCGTGCACTAGGAGGGTTTGAAAATATCTGAGTGGGCCTCAATCACTGGAGATGGGCATTTTCAATATTCTTGCGATGTTTCAGTTCAAGTCCTTGCTGCTGGGGACATAGGATGCTGCTGGGGGCGTAGGATGCTACCGACTATTTTCCTGGTTGAGCTTTGCTCCTTCGGAAACTAGTGCACAGTCATCAGCCACTTAAAACCCATTATTCCATCTAACATCTGGAACAAAATGCTGTTAGTAGAAAGGAGGCTTGAGACAACAACTGCATGCTTCTTTATTTTCAAGTGCAGATAGGTTATGAGTGCAATTTCTTTTTGCTTGAAAATACATTTAGAAAAACAAGGAGAAAATATAACCACTGAAAATGTTTCCTGCCCTTCATTATATTTTGTATTATTTATGTACGTATGTATACACGTTAAAGAAAATATAAAAGACAGGATGCAACTGAAGAAAAAGTGATGATTACTTAGCCACAAACTGAAGCTTGATTAGGTTAATACTAAAGGTATCCTTAATTGCTAACATACATACATACATGCATAAATAATTTCCTGCTAAAATGTCTGAAATTATTAAGACTTTCATTATAAGGCAGCATGAGAAAATGTGACACGTTAAGTGAAATACTGTATTAGCAAATAACAGATAAAGAGATAAAAATCTTAAAACAATAAGCCAATTGATCCTTACAAAGAAGACATAAGGAAATCTAAAACAAATATATGGTAAGGGTAATATTAATGGAAACCTTCCGTACTAAATAACGGTTCTTAAAATTTTATGCATGCTGTACCTAGCAGGTAGTGGATTTTTTTTTAATGATAGGCAAGCAAACATATTAGACTTTGAGCAATGAGATTAAGGGGAATTACTTGAAAGGTTACTGTTCACTTCAGGCAAATATTTTAATTGGCAGATGGAAAAGGATATTTCTTCTCTTCAATATGTGAGATCATATTAAAACATATTATTGTTTTTCAGTCTATAAATGTAGATGTTGTGGAATGGAGAGCGCTTTTGTGTGTTAATAAATAAAATAAGCTATGTGTGTGCTTCGTAGCAGGGCCATAATGAAACTTTTCATGCCAAATCTTGAGACTTTACTCATCAGTGTGGTCAAGGAGAATGTTGCCCGAAAAAGAATTAGGGGATAAACCCCCTGAAACTGACATTGGTGGAGTTCAGAAGGCCATTTCTCTGTAGAAATGTTTGTAGAAAACACCTTTCTATTTTCAAGCTTTGTCTGAAAATAGAGTTTATTTGAAAAGAAGGCCATGATTTTGCCTGTTTAGCTGAAAAGGAATGTCCGTGTGAGAATAAATATATCATTGGGAAAAAATATTGATTCCTTTTAGTCTGAGACTTTTTCAATTTTGACATTAGAGTGCTTTTTCTCTAATATTTTTTTCTTTAGAGCAGAGGTAGGATTCAGGGGCTGGAGAGTGTGAGGAAATGGGATGTAGAAGAGTGAGGTAAGTGAAGGGCTATGGGTGAAGGTGAAACATTTCCGAAGCCCTCAGCCTTCCATCTGCTAATCCTTAAAACCATAAATACGGCTTGCTAGCTGATTTAATGCTTCATGTTTTTTGGGATGAGACTGAGAGACTGAAATGTTAATAGGTAATGTCTCAAACAGTTGGCCATTTGAAAAAGCAGAGTGTGATTTTCTGGGGCCAGGTCTGCACTCCCCAAACTGAAAGGGAGGAGGAGAGGTTTTCTGTATGTGGTGGTGAAACCTTTGATCCGCATAAGACAGAGAGGGTGAGCGCTGGAAGCTCTGGATTTTGAACCAGATAAGGGAGGAGGTTGATAGGAAGCAGACTCTGCTGAGGTGGAATAGCGTTTTTTATCATGCCAATGTCCTCCCTTACACAACTGTCTCAGTTGTAAAACTTCCCCCCTCTCCTCCTCCCTGACCCCAGAGAAGGTAACATTCACACGATGGCCTGAGGGTAATTCATCTCTTCTGGTGGGGCATAACTGGCTCAACTACGCTGATGAGAGAGGCAGCTGTCATCTCTGACAAAGGCTCATAAACCATCAAAGACCCTCAAAGTGCCTCCAGACTTCGCTCCTGAGGCCTTCCACCAGAGGACTGCACAAGATTCACGATGTTACAGCAGACCCAGAGTGTTGAAATAGACAGGGTAATACTCCTTCCTCCCACCCAGGGAAGGTACCTGGGCATTCTGCCTAAACCTAAATGTATATTAACCAATTGAACTTTGTGTTTCATGGGCTTTTCGCAACCCCCAACGGATCAAGACTGTGACCATCACCTCTACAAATGGACGCTGAAATCGCAACAATTGAGTCTTCTCACTGAATCCACAGGTGATAATTTCCTCTCCACTATCTATTCTTCTCATATCCTTTCTTTCTTTTTCTGTCTTTTCCCTATGAGTTCTCTTAAGTGCTATTTTCATACTTTTGTACTGCTATATTACTATAGATGATAAAAATAACCAAAATGGTTACATACCTGCTTTCCATTGCAAGCAAATTGTTCTAAAATAAACCTTACATATATGTATATGTAAACACTGGTCATTCAGTGTCATTTCACTCTAATATGTCCCAACGGATCTATTAAAAATAATCTGTTACCTCGCCTTCAAGGCAGGTTCTGATGTATGGTTGGGCCGGCCCTGCTGGGTGGACTGCAGGTCCTGCAGCAGTAGCTCCAGAACTTCTTGGTCCGAGGAAGAGGGCAGTTTTCCCTGGCAGAGCCCTGAGAACAGCAGTAAAGGTTTGGTTTTGAATGTGGGCACTGATTCCTTGGAAAGGAGATTTAGGAACAAGAAATTAAAAGAAATTAATTTGTGCATGAACTCTCACAGCAATAATGAGTACTTCACAGCTGTCCTGCACAGGATTCTTCTACAGGAGATAAAAGACTCTGCACTACTAACATTGATATTTCAGAACAGCCATGCATTGCTACATATATTGTTTAAATTTAAAATGCTCCTCTTCTGTCACTGTAAATATATAGATGCCTGTCTATTCATATGTACCTATGCCTATCCATCAGTCTTTACGACACACATACCTACAAACAAACACTTTCTAAATAATTTTCAACATTTCAAGTAAGAAAATTTCTATTCCTGGAATTCAAAGCAAATATCAGTTTGTGGTCTTTTTTTTCTTCCTTTCTCTAGTTCAATATCTGTATTAGAAAGTGACACACTCATAAAGAAATAAAACTCCCTCTGAATTTATATTGTACGTGGAAGTATCTAGAAACAGTGTGATCTAAAGAAAATTTCCATTTATTTTTCTTCTCTATGTAGACGAAGACTAGCCAACTCTGCAATATTGGTGCCTATTTTGACCCACCCAGAATTTATGTTTAAAATTTCATTTACTGCATAGTATTTCAGCTACTGCCCTCTCATTTAAATTTCAAATGCCTTTTGATCCTCCTTTTGAGTGACTGCTTTTTCACTTCATCCAGACAACCTTTGTTTCCATGCATGCCAGATGTTTGCTTTTCTAGTGCGTCACTTTGCATCTTTCTGCCCGCACTCACTCCACAGCCTATTTCATGAACCTTCCCCCCACATGCTCGCACTGTACTTTGATATCTTGCTCAGTGTTTTTGTGAAATTAAATAAACCCATTTTTAGTGTCAGAACTTCTCCTATGGTGTTACTGTGGTCCAGACCTTGCCTTTAGATGTGTGTGCCTTCAGGTCCCTCTGCTGTCAACAGGAACTTCATGTGCATCTTTAGGCAGCAATTTTACTCTGAGACTTCATCTGGTGAAAAATCTAGGTCTACATATACTTTGCCACTATCTATATGCAATAATTTATAATACTTGTGGCATTTGTACTTTCTAAAGAAGTATATCAGCACATGTCTACACGTTTTATTTGCAGCCCAATGAAGTTGAATACAAAGTAAAATAACTTTTCAGGTCCACATCAAGAAGTCTTTCTTCAGGTGAGGCCCACACGGAAGTAACTGGATTTTCTGCTGCGGAAAGACTCACTTCAGCTGGTTCTATTTGCATAAAAGATAAGACTCAGAGAATACAAGAGATTGGATTTGACCGTTACAGACTTGTCTTGTATATCTCTTATGATAATTCCAGAATGCAAAAATAATAATATTAGGGATTTTGGTTCAAAGGGGTAAGATTTTGAGAGTTGAAATGTAGTTTCCACCACAAGGAAACCCAACCCAACTCAACCAACAAAAACCTCCGTGTAGATTAAGAAAGAGAAAGAAGTTATTTCTTGGTCTAAAAATCTCTTTGGCATGTAGTAGAAGCAAACAATATGGAAATTCCTTGCTCAGAAATCTGAGTTTAACTTCACAGAACACAATGTAAAGGTGACCTCTTCCCTTGGCCAAATGCATAACTCTTTCTTATCTCTTTCCCTGGCTTGCTTTCCTCTCAAACAAGCTATTCTCCAGTCTATTGTGTTTGCTGTCAATACTTACTGAACTCTTGAACCGATATGACTTCACCCTACCATAACACAGCACACCGGACAGACGTCCTGAGTTTTGGGCAGCCACTACATGGAGCAACTTTCTCACTCCTGCTGTTTGTGCTCAAATGAAAAGTTCTCACTGATGTTAGCTTTACACATCTCAATCACCTTCCAGCTATATAAAATATTTTTTTCCCCTTTGTGAGATACTTTCATGTGATTTAAGGTCCTACAGGATCAATGGAGAAATCAGTAATAACATCTCACCAAGATAAAGTTCTCAACATTCTGTGGAACAGTTTGAATTATTGTCAAGGAAAGGAGACTAGAAGAGAAACATATTCACATTCAGAGACGATACAAAAGGCCTTTTAAAATTAAATGATTACATTAGCCATATTTGAATGTTTAAAATTGCTTCTTTGAGGCTCATGTAGCTGATGGTACAAAAGACAATGAGGTTTTGGAAGACAATACTAAGAGAATTTCACTATTTGGAAGTTTGAGCAACATAAACCAAACAGTGCAGATATTCTGGCCCTGCACAAGGTACATAATGTAATATTCAAGAATACGTTTACAGTTGTATTTTGTTTTTTGGAGAGGTGCCAGAGAGATTTTTAAATTATCTAGAATTGTGCCTCCTCATTTCCTTTCTTTACAATATGAGGTATTCTCCTCTGCTTTTTGATCTTTAAGCAACAAAACCAATATGAAAAATAGTGTAGGGGCACAGCTGGGTACCAAATAACTATGTTTACTAAAAATATGCAAACATTCAAGGCCTGGTTATATATATGGCATTGATCCGGCAGTTTTCTGGTGGCTCTGGATTGATGAGTGCAGTGAAAAGCCTAGGAAGTTTGCAAGCTATTTAGGGGGAAGCTACCCTCTGCATATACACTGTACTGAAAAAACTCAAACATCTGGGACTGTTATAGTTCAATGGGATTTTTCTCTCACACATGAACCACGTCCTTCTTATATTACTTATATATGAGATATGCATCCACAAACATGCACACATATACACATATCATAGGCATACCCTCTCGAGGAGCATCAGAGGGACAGATTATAGGCATGGCTACCAAAACCTTGTCTGATAAAATTCATGATCTTCCCAGAAATCCAGCTTTTCTTATCACCACTCACTATGAGTAACATAAAATTGTCACTGAGACTACATTAATAAGATCACAACGTTAGGCATTTGAAGATTAGGAAATAGCATAAAAAAGGTGCCCAAGCTTTATTATTTGGTTTTAAATTTTGTGACCGCATCCTAGTCTTTTCAAAGATGACTATCTCATTTAGTGACTGGAATTGTTGCTGATTAATGATCAGTCATCTGATATCTTGTTTTCTTTCTTCCACGTGTCAGCCTTTGCTTTGTTTAAAGCTTTGCTCTAAAACCATTATGATTTATTTCTTAACATCTTTTTGTGTGGAACTCATCACTGATTCATGAAAAAGAAGTATAAACAGCTGTAACTAATAATCCCACAAAAACACATGTAAAAAAAGAGATGCTCAGGCAGATACGCTGTTTTCTGCTGTTTCAGTTCCTTTGGCTTTGCACAGCGATACAAACAGCTTTCACAGAATTCCTTTATGTTTCCTTTCTGGTCTCTCGAGCTGTAAAATAGGCTTGTGACTTTATATAAATTTGGGTACAATTTCCCAGAAATGGTCAGTCATACACGTGATTCAAAAGCCAACCTTTGCCAAACTGCAATTACATTCTTTAGAAGCTGACAAATTTAAAACGTTCATAGAAAATGCTCTGGTGATTTTTTTTGTTTGAAAATGAAACAAAATAATGCAATTTTTTTTTTCATTAGCCCGGTCTCAGACATGGGTAATGAATTATCCTGAAATATTCTGAAATATTCCCAAATAAACCCAACAGAAGGTTTAGAAGAGTTTCACTCAGATGATTAAAATTTTAAAGATTTTAAACAGGGAAACTGACAGCTTGACATCAGAAAGTGTCAATAAACTAAAATAGAGCATCGCTGTAGAATAGGTGGTTTTATAGTCAACCTGCAAAAGTAAAAATTAGCTCTTAATGGAATTTAATGTCTTAGAGAACAAAGTGATTTGATCATTTGCATCCTTAGACTTTTCCCTGGGCTCATTCCCATGCTCCTACTCTGCTGTTATAAGTCAAATGGCTGAGAAAAGGCAGGACTTGATTCCAACAGTTGAGGCACATCTGTGTTTTATTATATGCTTTATGAGTCTACACTAAGAGATGCACTGCATCAAAAGATTGATGGTTATGGTTTGAAGAATGCATACACTGAATTACTTTGTTCTGTAGTGCTGGTACAGCATCTATGTGTCGCCTCCTCAGACTTCGCATGTATCTCTCGGGAGTATTTCATAACGTAAAAATAAAATAAAAAGCAAGCACAAGAGGGAATCAATACTCTATATGTTCCTGTGTCCTTATCTATATCATGCTACGTCTCTAATTGCAACAAACTAGGAAAGAGTAAGGATTATCGATTGTAAAATCATATTCCTCTTGCAGATTTTATTTCCATGGCTTCCTGATTCTAAATCCCAGATTAAGTAAGAAATGTATGATAAATTTTCTTGATCAAATTAGCTTATCAGACTTGATTTTGAGCAGGTTTTAAACGGCAGAGTGGCAAATATCTTACACTTAACATGGAATATCTGTGTGTCATACAATAAACAAATGTTTCAAGTTTTAAGAAGATTAAGGGTGGTGCATGAAACCTTTGATTCTTGATAGAAAAATAAAAATGTAAAATTTTTTTTTAAAGTGCAGCTATGGAACAAGATTTTATTTCTTGGGAGAAATATAGGAGAGATGGTTTTATTTACATATACGTAAAAAAGTTATTTTTTCAGGTGAGTTTCTTGTGTCATATGAACACATATTGTGGTGTCCTTTGGTGGTTTTCAGAGCCATGAAGCCTTTCAATTACTTCAGGGTGGATGTAAACTGTAGATCTCAAGAGGCATTTTAGCCTTAAAGAGCTCTGTTTCAATCAGTGAATAAAACACAGTTAATGCGTAGATTGTAAGTCATTGTGGCTTGAAAGAAGTTGATGTGTAGATACTGAAATCACTGTGGGTATCACTTGTGGTATAAATTAAAGACCCCAAACACCTAACTTTACTGCATCAATAGGATTTCAGGCCATTTACTGGACTAAGTGGTTTGACTTAAAAGAAAAAGGCTTTGTCACTTTAGCTCAGTGTTTTTTCATTCTGAGATCTGAAATTCCATTGTCAAATTTTAAATAACAAAACTAAGAAAATTTGCAGTTCACATGTACATTTCAGTGTTAACAACTATGGGAGGCGGCTTTTGACATTCACCTACCTCCACAATTACTACTTTCATGGATCTCCATCCTGAAGCCTCTTTCCTTCTGGGTATTGAATATACACAGGATACAATGAACAAAGCATTTTGTGGCATATTGTCAGGGGAAAGGCATGTCTTCTTAGGAACAGTCAGAGTTATTGAATTTACAGACATAAATGAAATGAAGTCAAGTACCACAATATGTAAGCAGAAAACCATAGATAATTTCACATTCTCCACCCAATTTCTTATTTTCCCTTATTACTTTTATTCTTAATATTTCGTATTCCAAGCCTCATCCAAATAAGCCCTGCCATGTATACTGGTTTCTCAACTTAAGGTTTATAAAATTTTTTTAGACGACGTTGTGCTCCTTTGACATCATAGAGAAAATCCTTTATTCTCAAGAAAAATATTACCTTGTTACACATCTATTCACCTAGTTTTGTGTGGCCATCGTTATATCGACCGTAATTTGCAAGACAGACATCTCAGAAAGGTCCCATTGTGGCTCGAGGGGGATATTTGATGTGCAGTGGAAGAAGACACGGTGATGGTCATAAGTGAATGCCCACTGTGGAACTCAAATTTCTGCTCCTCACACATGTTAGCAGACTAATTTTTCATTTCATTTACTAAGGCGGTGAAATTCTGGGCTCAACAGAAGCATCTTATCTGTGGGACAGGTGACATGGCACCTAGAGCACTGTGCTGTTGTGCCTCTAGGGCATTCATACCGCAAAATGACGCATACAAATCCCTTCCTATTGCCAAAGAGAGTGTGTCCTGACCCACCATGTCCTGCTTGCTGAAAAGGGGTGCTCTTCTGTGGATCATTCACTTCAGAGTTGAACTCAATGATCTTTGTGGGTTCCTTCCAACTCAGAATATTCTGTGATTCTGTGACTGAATTTCTCATTTCTCCATCTCCTGTGTGACCTTTGGGTTGGGAGACACTGGCTCGATTCCTTCCTCTGTCAGAGCTTGTCTGATTTCTAAAATAGAGATAACAGTATTTTCCTCCCTCAGAGGAGTTCAGTGATGATAAATCCATGAAAGGCTTCAGAAGTTTTCTATAACTACAGAAGCAGGTAAGTTTCAAAAATAGATTAAGAGATGAGGTTTTGTTTGGTTTTTTTGTATAAGCTCCATGATAGTGAAGTATGCAACCCTTAAACTTCAGAATCTCAGCTTTCATTCAGAAAATCAAAATAAAATAGAAACACATTTTGCCTCAACTAAAACTTCAGTTTTCTCCACTTTAATTCCATTCTCCCTTCTTTTTCTGAGCTATACTATAACATGATAGGGAAAGAAGATTCAGAACCCCAATAATTTCGAAAAGGAATGTAATCGTTTTACAGGAAGCCTTGATTTATACAGCTAACTCCCTGAGGTACAGACAGGTTTATCATTCTGCTATAAATGTCTGAATGCATAATGGAATGCAGACTCTAATTTCTATAATGTGTTTGGATGATACATTGCTCATTGGGAACTGCAGTGAAGCCAAAGACAAAATCTCAAACAAATTCTTCTGAAATTTTGATCTTCTAATGCATTATTAAGGAATTCAGATAAGAGGCAAAAAATGTTGCCCAACCTTTGAAGTGTGAAGAGGGTTCATAAGTTAAAATTTGACTGTGATTTAAACTGGAATAATAAAGTTACTTTTGCCTTCGGGCATTTACAGGAACCTACAGAAATGCAGACCCGCAAAGATTGACGCTGGAGTCAGCTTTTCATGATAAATACGAATTATTTATGATTATGATATTGTTATGTTTGACTTACAATGTACATAGAAACTAACCAGGTCTAACAGAAAGATAGCAAAGGTTTGGTATGACACTTAATTGAATGCACCCTTTGGAGGCTCCATTTTCCCACTGAAATGATTTGTACAAATAAATCTGGATTATGACTGGATTTACACCCACTGTTATCAGCCCATCCAGATAGCTTCTTTCTTCCATTTTTTTTCTTTCTTTTTAAGGGCTGAATTGTTTCACCTATTTTAAACAAAAGAAAGTAACTGGTTTTAATTAAAGCACAGCTAGGATATAAATTGTATAAGTCTTACAAAAGTGCCTTGAAAAGACTATTGCAATGTATAGACACTATTCCTTTGTTTCTAGCTCCTGTGATATTCTCACAAGAGTGGTCATATTTGATGTTTTTATTGAAAACTAAATTTGTGCGCATCATTTAGTATTTTAACAACAACAGTGTTCCTTAAAATCAAAAAGTACATAGTACTCATGTTAGATGAGAGGGATTTGAAAATTTGATCCAGTGTGTACCTTAAAAGACAGACAAAGCCAGAAGCCAGTGGAGAGAAATCAGCACTCAATCTTTGTTTGTTTGTTTGTTTTTTTTCCCAAAGATCATTATTCTGAGGCTATCTCGTAATTTATAGGGTCTGATTCATGACTTTGGAATGTCTGGGTTTGGCCATACTGCCTGCATTGTACAACTTTAAATGATCTCAGCACCCATGAGTAGGTCACCACCTTTTAGTCTGCTTCTGTCCTTAAAACAAGTAGCTAACAACCACAACAGAAATTTTAAAATAAATTCACTTGCTCGAAGAAAAATCAGATCCTCAAAGCCAATATCTTTGTGATGGGGAAAATATTTCCTTTGCGTAGGCTAGAGGGACTTGAATACACTTGGCAGCAGCTGAGTGCGATGCAAAGACTACAGCCGTGGTGTGGGAGCTGGAGAGGTATGGACAGAGTAGCACTGTCCTGACAGAAGCATTTCTTCTTTTGACTACTGCAAAATACCCCATATGCAGATATACCAGATTTGACACAAGGATCATGCTTGGCCTTCCTGAATAAGAGTTTAAAAAAATCCCATACTGCACCACACAATGCAAAGTCCATATCTTGTTGTCTTTCGGAAAAAAGCTTTCTAATTAAGAAGGGCCAAAGTAAAGTCTGGTGTAGGCAGGAGTACTTAGACTGCAAGATGTTTCTTTCTTTTCTTCCTTCTGTACCTCACCCCCCTGTTCTTCTGTACCTCATACCTGGCAATCGACTAGGGATTATTGACAACACCATTGACAATTCTACCCTGAATGTTAAACTAATATAAATCTGAAATAAATCTAATGTCCAGGTTTAGAGGTCTGCATTTGTAAACAGTCTTAGAAATGAACTGTAACTACAACTATCCCCCTTATACATTTTACTATTTTTCTGGTTTATTGTAAAGAATTAGCTGTACTCTCAGACATGATGCATTATCTAATTCTTACGTGTCATCCTTTAAAATATCATTGCTTGCCCACCTGGGTCACACCTGTCTTCAATGGAAGATCTGTCTATAGAAAAACAAACATGTATGATGCACCCCAGAAAGAGCAGAGCTCTCATGTCCATTACTGTGCAAGGAGATTTCCATGCACATTCATGTGCAAATCAATTCTTTATCTGTGGCTTGGGATTTTTTTGATCTTGTTAGAGCCTGGAGGAGGAGGGAAGAAGAAAAAGAAAGAACAAAAAAGGATAATGAAAAAGAAGAAAAAGACATAAGTAAAAATAAAAATGACAGTGATCTTACTGCTTGAGCTAGCACTGTGGTTATAGAACATCTAAAAGTTAAGTTAAAACAGGGAATTGTGGATATGTATATCCATACTTAGACTAAATGATTCTCTAATATACTAGTCCAGAAGATTTTGTGAAAGTCTTGCCTATTTATTGCTGTGATGTCATGAAAAACCTCACAACCTAGGAAACGATCCATACATGGGAAAAAAGAAGAGGACAATGAATAGGTCTGAGAGATCAGGCTGAACAACTCAGGCCTTCATGGTGCTGAAAAAGCTTTTAGATTGTCACCTCTTTGTCTTGTGCTGAGATAGAAGAGAAGGGTAATAATCTCTCTCCTTACACTCCAGAAACTGTTGGCTTTAACTCATAAGTCCAAGAGATCACCCTAACCATTGCCTAATATGGTTACCAGAAATACATCTTAAAGATGTTTGTTTCTATAAAGTGCCCAAATATTATTTACTTTAAGATATGGCCATATATATTGTATTATCTCTTCCCTTGAAATTAGACATAGACATTTAGGTCAATTAGTAGGAAAGCTGTGCATTAAAGTTGGCTTTAAAAAAAATGCATTTTACATTTTTGTTACTTGTTTCTTGTCATTATAGAGCTTTGTGCACCTTCTGCCTTGTATTACCTTTTTTTTGTTGCATGGAAACTGTAGTTACACTGAGCTGGTAGAGAAATTATGCTATATTAGGATAGTAAAAATTCATATTTTCAGAAGAAACAGGGAAGTCTGAACAAACTCTGAGCTTTCACCTGGTAGTCCCTCTTCAGCTTTCAGGTTTTAATCTTATTGCTGAAAGAAAATTAATGTTTAATGTGAAGTAAGTGGTTCTGGACTATAGCTAAGTGATGATCTTTTGGTTTGCAGATGATGTATACTCATTAGCTATTTCAAAAGAAAAAAATCACCAGTTTCCATGTGAAGGCAATGCTCTGTGAGTGTTAGTTCTAAATTTATTGTTACATAGACTTTGGGTGTGCATTTTCTCTTAATTGTCTTGATCTAATTTGTCTTCAACAATGAACTACTTAGTCTAAGGTAGGAGTGAGGCTCTTCATCTCCCCCATTCCACCATCTTACTCTTTTCTCCTGCTCGCAGTGCATAGGTTTCTGCAACTGGAGCAAGGCAAGCAAAAGCAAATCCATCCCTGATGTGTCTGCTCTCAAATGGTTGTCACTGATGCGGCATCAAGAGATGGGCCCTGTTTGGACCTTTGGTAGTGAAGCAGCATCCTTGGGTACAAAGCCGAAAATTATCTCTGAGTGTGGCCTGGGTTGCAACTCATGCTGCAACTCTTCTTGGATCCCAGTTACAGCACCCATGCTCTGCTGAGCAAACTCTTAAACAGAAAGAAAAAGGAGCAAAACCAAGGCTGTATAGTCTGTTTATATAGCCCTAGAGATTCAGATAAAGAAAAACAAACATAACCTTTTCAGCTGTTCCTCACAAGGGAAAAAGAAAATGAAACATTTGATTATAATTGTTTTAATGAGCTTTGATTCAAAATGAAGTCATAATGGTCTGGTTAAAAAATATTCTGCTAATGAGCTTATATTTCTATCAAAGTGTGCAAGATGCAAAATTCTCTGAGGATAAAATTAAATAGCAAGAAATATTTATTTGCTGATTAATAAAATCCTGCTTATCCATTGAAAAAGAAAATAGTATTAGTACTAGCAGTAACAGTAGCAGCAATCATGATGCCAGTGAGATTGGTAGGAGCACTGTAATTATAATCTAACCGGATGGTCTATTTCAGGTGGTACGTTGAAGTTAGAGAATAGATACCAAGAGTATTTACTCCTGCAGGTCTAAAAACTGATCTTAGCCATGCAAAACTCAGACTTGGCTATTGGACATCTTTATTGTAGTTGTCTTTCCATCAATTTCTTTTCAATTTTAAACTGTTTTTCTAGAAAGATGCATAGGATACCTATAGTACCATCAACTGTAAAAAAAAAAAAAAAAGAGAGAAATAGAAAAAAAAGGAGACATGGAATTTGCAAACTAGGGGAAGCAGTGTGTACTACCAGTGAACAGCACTAAGTCTGTTTACTGCACAGTTAGAAGAAAGTGTTCCAGTATACTTTACATTTTATGGCATTACACAGTCTGGAATGTGTCACATACTCTGGTCAATAACAAAGCTGCCTCCGTTAATGTGCTCCTGTTCATGAGCCGCAGCAGCTAGTAGCATAATATCTGAGAGTGTAGGAATATATTTCATTCTGACTCAGAATATTTTTATTCAGATTCAAGTCCAATTTCTTTGAAATCCGAATACATATCCCTCCCTTAGATTAACATGTCAAGAACTTCTGAGCATTGCCTTGTGCAGCACATTACCTCTTAAGAGCAACCGCTTATTCTCACATCAGTTAATTTCATTAATCAAGCCCTGGTTAAACAACGAGACTTGTCTCACGTAAAGAGACAGCTACAATCTGTTATGTTTGTAGTTTCTGTTTCATAAGGAAAACAAAAAAACAACATTAGCAGAATGGATTTCAAGACCAAATCTTAATTACATTAAAAAATAAAATTTAATTACTGGAATGCAAGGAGAAAGTAAAATTATTTGCAGGACTCTATGAACACAGTAATGTTACAGAGATATTAGGTGCAAATACGCAAGGATTGTTGGATTACACAGATAGAAGGAACCTAGAAAACCTTATGTAATGGGAAAAAGTATTAAATTTAATTACTTTTGTTAGCTTCACAATCACCAAGATTTAAAAGGGATTACCATGTTACAAATGTGGGTCTGTTGTTTTGGGGTCTTTTGCTATAAATTTCTTTCTAGAGACATATTTCTTTAATGACATATATGCATAAATTTACAATGAGAGTAACCTACAGCAAGGAAAGTGATGCTGGACTGTTGGACTGAGATATGACTGTCTTTGTTCCAGGCTTCTTAAGTCAAGAGAAAACACATTTGCAGGCGAACTTCTTGACAACCTGCTGGGCTTAATTCTCCCTTAATTACTGTCTTTTGCAGGATCTGTTCCTGTTTGTTCCTTGGCAGAAAGGAACTTCAGGATTTTTTTCTTTTGTTTTACTTTTTGTTTGTGCATCCATACCAACTTCAACATTTTCTTCTTCCCTCCACCCCAGAACATTTTGTCAGGACTATTTCTGCCCCCAGCTTTAACCGTCGTTTAAAATTAAGACCAAACTGCTCCTGGAGTGATAATTCTACTTAGGAATGGATAGACTAACACAAGCTTAAATCCTGAAAAGTACACGAAATGGTCTGCTTTAAACGACATGTTGCCATGGTTACATCCTTCTCAGCTCAGATGAGGATGGGGGCCAATTATCAAGTTTTGTTTGCTTGATTTTAAGTAGTTTGTTACCTGGATACTCAATAAATAAGAAATCTGAAAAAAGACTTGTTTTCTTCTCCCTTAACTGAGGGAAAGAGAAAACAGTCATACCTGTGTGTTAAAATATCCAACAAAATTCAGATTCTTAGTAACACAGCGAAAGTACTTCTGAACTGTTTGCTTTAGGGAGGGTCTGGTGAGAGGCCTGCAGATAGATTTTGCATGAGTATCATAACATGAATTGTGGAAAAAGCAATTGATCACACAATATAACTCTAAGTAGTGGGCAGGTGGAGAGATAGGGTTAAATGACACTGTTTTTTATCATTATTTAGACAATAAGAATGTTCTTCAGTGGGGATCACTTGGATACCTAATTGTTGAAAGAAAAGATCCTTTCTTCTGGGTTGAGGCACAGTGATTTTTAATCAGTGTCACTCCTTGTGTACAGTACCCTGCTCCTGTGCTTAATCAGAAGATTTGGTAACAAGCTGAAGATGGAAGAGTGAAGTTGGGGGGAAAAAAAAGGCAAAAGAGGACAAAGTTAAAATACTATCCTGTCAGTATCCTTAATAGTTTATGTGGGCAATAACATAACAGTATTTTAATTTTTATCTTTTTTAGTCATTTATTCCATCTCCTGCTTGTTATTGAAGTTTCAGATTAAGATTAAAGATATGAATGCATTGCCATAATAAATTTATAAGAGAATATTTAAAGAGCAAAGACACAAATGAACTCAGTATAGCAGAGCTGAAGAAAGGATTTGCAGAGATGCCACAGCAATCAAAAATGACTGCTAGAATGTCTTTAATTAAAAAAACAAAACAACAAAACTCCAACCTGGAATGCAATGGGCACAGAAGATGTTTCATATAAATTTAGGCTTAAATTTAAACTATTGGTACTATTTTAACTAATCTTTTAAAAAATTTAACAATAACTAGTTTAAAGAAGATTATTGAACTGTATGAGAGCAACTTAGAACATGGGAAAACTAATATGTTAAAAAACGGACACATATTTTTAAAACACACCTAAAATTTTGATTGGTTGTCCTTCATCTCTATTTCACCAGGTATTTCTGCAAAGGGAGTGAAAAATGGTGTTTAGACTGCATGGCCTTCAGATTTGTGATTACTTTTTCCGAGTGAATAGGACACACCTGTCTTAACAAAGCAAGGATCTGACTTAAGGCAAAATCCTTTGGTTCTTCCTTTCTCAAATGAAAGATGGTCCTGTTTATGGATAACTAGTTTGCAATTTGTTTAAATTGTGAAGCAGAATCAAAGAACATAATTTTCCTTTTGTAAAGTAAATGAAATTGATTACCATAAAGAAGGCTATTGGTACAAGGCAAAAATCTGCATATACCAGGCAAGCAAGTGAGCGAAAATGTGATAAAAAACATGTGTAAGTTGTAGGATTTTGCAATTGTTATTTTTGTTCTGTAATCCTGATTGGCAATTTATTATAAAAATAAAAAAGTAAAAAAATATTACTAGTCCTGGCCCTTTAATCTTCCTTTTAGATAGGTAAAAAATTTCAGAGACAGAAAATCTGCTGAAATGTTAATACAAATAATTGCAGTTTCTGGCAGTTTGGAAGCAGGCAATGGCATAAGAGCCCTGCTAAGACATTTGGGGGAGGGGAGAAGGAAAGGAAGAGAAAGGATTCCTGAAGGGAAGACACAGGTACTCTGGAGAGTGGAACAGCCTCACCAAGCTTAAGGACGCATCAAGTGCATCATCACTTTAGGGAAGTTTTCTAGGAGGTGCAGCTCTCCAAGACACAAAATTTCAAAAAGGGTTGTTTTGCTCACTTTTAATTTCAGCTGTCTTGTGGAGCAGAGAGTTTTCTCCTCACTGGTGCTTGTCCCAGCAGAATCCATCTGGGTAAGCCCAGTGCAGTAAGAAATGCTAATTTTTTTCTTTTGAGAAACAGTGACAGAGGGACTCAGAACCAGTTGATGAAGCACTGAGAAAGCAACAGGATGAGGATGGGAATAGCCCCAGCAAGAGTGACACAAGAGCAGACGCACAGGAAGGACAGGAGAGCTCTTGAACGGCACGTGGTGTCTGAATGAGCGAGGGCACCACGGGTCATGACCATTTCTAGCTGTCTGAGCTGACATGAGCCTTTCAGCTTTGTAACAGCTCTAGAAAGACAGACAAGCTATGTTTGCAGGAGACCAGGGAAGGTATTAGAGAATGAAATGGTGATGGAATGCTAAAAGAGATTGCATCTTAGTGAGATGTCTGAATCTTCAGTGGGAAGGCAGAATACAACATATATTTTATCTGGATATGCCCAGAGACACTCACATCTGTATACATACACATACACAAGTCACTTGCGTGGGTGGCTGAGACTGAGAACCATAAGCGCAATTATTTAATAAATTGGTTTTTCCTGTTACTTCCTGGAATTTTTCCTAGTAAAAGATTTCATTGTTTTTCTCAGCTTTGCCTGTGTGTGATCTGCTTTTTGAAGAGAAGGTGTAAGAAGAACATATGCTCAAATGCTACAGCTGTAGCAAGGAGAGATGGAATTAAGAATCTTTCTTTCAATTACATGGCCATTTTTCATGGTGAGTGTTCGACTGCCCTTAGCCAGGCATTCTTATCATGGGGTAAAAGAAGGTTTTACTGTGAATACTGCCCTGCAGCTATGACAATACTGGTGGTTTTCATGCACCTTGTTTGCAAATAAACACGGAGGTTTTATTAAGATTTATATAGTTAATATTATGTCTTTTTGCTAGGGATAAATATCTATACTTTCTTTGTGTTCATGAAATCAGCTGCAAAACTCTTTTGGGGCCAGATTTTTGCTGAGCAAGCTCAGATTCACTTTTAGGATTTGAGTTATCCAGCAGACAATGAAATCACGAAGACCAAGGAGAGAGAAAAAATATAATAAAGAAGTGAGCCAGAGGTACGGTGAGACACTTCATGTCCAGATAACCCCCTTCTGCCAGCCCAGCTTTTACAAAGTGAAAATTCACACCTCACTCTTTCACTTAAAAACAAGCAAACAAGCCAACGAAGTCATGTTGCCTGGTCAGGTATCTGACTTTGCAAGGAGAGGCATCTGTGGACCTGTGCTATTTTTGCGAAGAAGGAAGAGTGAGTGTTTGCAGATCCTCAAACACCAGGAAGTTTGTCCATCTTCCTGCCTGAGTCCGCTGGGTGGTGATAAACAGCCACTGTGAGGTAAAGTGGGTAGGAGGAGACACCAAAATCCTAACGAGGGCTTGTGCCCTGGGGCTGGCCTCGACAGGAATGGCGAGAAACCCATCCTTCAGCCGTGGAGGCTGAAGCCAGTATCCAGCAGCTGTCTCTGGGCTTTTCAAGGTTGTAGAGCAATTGCAGTGCATTCCTGGGGATTACTGTGCTGGGTTGTGGGCAGGAGCCTCATGCCTAAATATTTTCTGTGGTTTGGCTGTTTCTTAGCTTTTAGAATGTAGTCAGATCCTTGGTTTGCTCTGGATCAGCTCTACCATTAAAGCTGTCTTGGACAGTGCCAGTGGAGAAAACCAGATGTAATGGCATAAGAAGTTCAGGAATTCTGCAAATATGTAATTTTCTTGAAAAAATAAACAAAACCTATTTTTCATAAAACTAATTTTAGAAAAGACTATTTACCTTTAAAAAGAAAAGTATTATTTTTCAGGGAAGTAATTGGCATGTGATGGGCCGAAGTGACCCATGGGTGATATAATTTGAACTGGTTGCATTTGTACCACGGCTTAATTTAACCTAGAGAGTATGATAGCTGGATGTGTACGGTAATCATACTGCTCTTGAGGAAAAGAATGTGGCAATCATATACATGTACAATTATTTTTCATTTCCATCATTATCTTCTGTATATTATGGTTGCACATATATCAAGCTGTTAGTTGACTGATGATGGTAACAAGAGTGTGGTTAAATTTTATGTCTACTAATCATATTCAGGTTTAAGCTCTAAAAATTAAACTAGAAGCCTAGATAACCTACCCATTTACTTGGGACTAAGAAACACACTGCCATTCCTTAAAACTCTGGTCAGTGACAGACTTTTCAAGGCTTATTGTGAGTTCCTTACCTATTTCAGAAAGCAGTTAATCCTTAGTGATTTTATTTGCTGCACTGCTCATTGGCAAGTCTAATTCTTGCTTCTGATGTAAAATTTCTCAGATAAACAAGGTATAACTGAATTAATATGGCATTTCAAAGCCAATCATTAAAGGCTTGCAAAGTAGAGCAAGGCACTGAAAACTAAGGAAGAAAGAAAGTAGTTAATGTCCTCTGTCTGCATGCAACCTCTGTTTTCTGTAACCCATCACTCCTTTCTTACCAAAATTACGGCTGTGTTTTAATCCACCTGCTATCCATATGCAAAGGTAAACAGGGCAAACCAGCTGCTTCACTGCAAAATTAACAGTGAGAAAACTCCTAATACAAGTACATATCCTCATTTGTATTAACATAGTTACTGGCCTACAATACTACTGCTTTTGACACCGAATTAATGTACCTTCTTGCATGACCTAGAAATCGTACAGAAGTGCTTATAAAAAGGTCTTTTAGCTCACGTTTGTGACTTTGTGGTAGATACTCATATATTGGTGCCCAGTGTGAAGGAGATACTTTTGTATGTTGCTGGAGAGTCACTGCAAAACAAGGCTTTTGAACGCCTGTAAGTAGAGCGAGGCAGATAGATTTCTATTTAGGACCTAAACTTACTGGTTTTCCAAATTACTATTCAGGTTGCCTGACATCTACTTCCTCATAAACTCAACTCATTCTGCTTTCACTGTGTAAAAGCATCCAGTGTATCACATGAGAGGTCTATCCCTGAGCTGTAAGTATTTATCAACAATGTGTTATTATCGTGAACATTTTTTTTAAGAGGGAACTGTCTACATTTCACTGTAATAGAGGTCCCTAGGCAGCATTACGGGAAAAATGGAATCACCTCTAAATAGACATGAATTGGAGGTGATAAAACACAAGGCAAAAGTTTCAAAGGTTGAAACAACATAAAAAACCCCATAGAAACTGAATTTCTGGTATTGGTAGATGTCTCTGACAGAAGCAGAAAAACAGCGCAAACGTGCCCAAGAAGTAGGTCAGGTGACTCTGAGGTCTTCTTAAACATCTAGTACACCCATGAGATTTTAACAATGTGATACTCATCCTTAATTTTTTGTCCTGGTATTGCATCAAGTAGCTGAGGAACTCTTCATGGTTTCCTGTTACCACCACATCAGTGACAATTGCACCCATGACTGCCGGCATTTTCTAATGAAACGAGGGAAAGAGAGTAAGTCACTGACTGCCCTTGTTGCAAAGGCAAACACAGCATTCAACAAATGCTGACTTTTATAATACTCCTTTAGAATTCCTAACATTCCGCCACCCACATTAAAAATGTATTTCACTGGAGTGTTAATTCAACTGTTTCAACATACAAAAGATATTTAACAAACAACTGTGGAGCCTCTGGTTAGCGAAACAGGCTGAGCAGGGAGCCTTCCTTCAGGATTATTTTTGAGACACGTGTCACTTGGGTGTCTTTTCTGACAGCTCCACTTCTTGCTGCTGTCCTGGCGTGTCTCCGTGCTGCTATGATTCAGGGCACGCATGATGTGGAGGTGAGTCATTTGGAGGGACACACAAACTGAGGGCAACTCCTGATCTCAGAGTGGATTACCCTGCTAAACACATCCCTCTTTGCTCTTGCTGTGAACTGCGATAATTTTTCTCTATAACCTTCCAGAACCATCCATAGAGCTGGCAGGTGGGAAACACACTTACCTTTCCACGTCAGTCTGTGCCACAGACCAGATCTTCTGCTTGCCCTGGACTCCAGGAGAAGTACAACGTTTCGAGCTTTAGCAGGATGTAATTGCTTCTGAAACTGCAGGAGGACTGCATTGTTTTTACCTGTTTGCACAACCACACTCAGTTCTGAGGACGGAATACACATTAGGAGTTTACTACCATTAAAAAATGGTATCAGACAGACTAATACATAAATACAGGCTCTATGGCATTAGCTATATTCTCCTCTCTCGAAAAACAAGGCAAACAGGAGTGTTGGGTGTCCTGAAGATTTGCTTACGTAAGGTACGCATTGCATAAGCCACAGCATTAGGGTTTACAGCGTTGGTGCGAGCCCCTTTCAGCACATGATGAGAAAAAGCTCATTATGATGGGGCAGCAGTTCCAAAATTTGCTGGAGGATATACCCATGTTTCAGAAGAATTTATTTTTCTCTTCATTTAGATGAAGGGTCCTAAGTGATTTAGTTACTTCTGAGAACCTTATTCTGTCCTTGTGCATTTTTAACAGTTCTAAATGGAAGTCACTGTTATCAAATGTCCTGTAGCTTCATCTGATCTCAAATGTAACATCACTTCTTCAATGTCAAAGCATGAACTTCAGCCCAGATTGTCGTGCTCTTTTATGCAACACAAATGCTTGAATATCAGAAGTACCATCAAATAATAAACCCTGTGTCTTTAAGGGTGGTTCATTTGGCATTAAACAGAATTTTCAGCTAATAAATTTCTTGTGTTGCAAGAATAATGGCCTTTTTAATCTTAGCAACAGTAATTAAACAGACATTTGTTATTAATGATGTTGTTAATGGCAGCAGATATTGAATTTCCACTGTAGATACGGAGGTGTATAGTGATTTTTGAAGGGTTTTATTAACTCGATTGGGCAGTGAAGTTAAAAACATGTATTTTTTTTTTCCTGCTGCTTCTGAAGGTGCTGGTTTTCTCCCTGTAGTGAAGCAACTTCTTTGCTTTCTTTTAGTTCCTATTCTTGCCTTCATCTTCCTTTGCTAGACAGTACGATAGCAAAAGGACCAAATTCTGCTAACTTTCACTCTTGGATTGCCTGGCAGGAGTTTTGCCAAAGGGATGTGGCACTGGCTACTTCTGCAGTCCTTTTTCAATTCTTGTTGAGGGCTCCTATCTGTGTTTCATCCCAGGGAAATAAGATGTTGCATGTTACATTCGTACATGTCTAGCTAAAAATCCCGGCTTTCCAGCTCAGATTAAAGAAACTCTTTTTGTCTCTTGAATCCAGAGTCAGCCAAGACAGCAGACATAATACCTTCTCTCTCTTTGTTTGTCTTTTTTGTCCTATTGCCTTATATTGTCTTCCTTATCTTCTTGATGCCATGCAAGGTATGGAGAGGGACAGTAAGTTAAAGTCTGAAGGTCGTATCTCGTGTGCCGGACCATTAATGAAGTCTCTGCTTTGGAGCATTTCTCTAAACTGGGGACAATGCCAGCTTGTTCTCTCCTCTCAGTCAATATAAACCCTCTCATCAGTCTTTTGATACACATTTTTCATCAAAGAGTTGCTCAACTTTGCTCAGCAGCCTGAAAGAGTTCATAACTGTGGAGAAGATGTCTTCAGTCTACTTCCTTTCTTATACATACATTTTTAGTATTATGGCTTCAGATAATCCTGCTTCAGACTTCCTGCTCCATGCTTTTTACAGCTTTCTCTTGATTTTTAGCAATCACCAGTAGCTAACTGAAACCACATCTCGTGTGTTTTCTTACCGTTCTTTACGAGTTCTAGGACCAATGCTGAATAAAACGTGGGTCTATTACAATGTGGGATTCTAAGCCCTTCCTGATGAAAAGGTAGAATAATAACTTTTCCATGAAATGAAGGACTTTTCTGACCAGGCTTACAAAGAGCTTTTGCAGTGGTATGGGACCCTGTATCACTCTTTGTGCCTTCCATGTCCTAATTTCTCCTGAGAAAAATGCTTGACAAAAAGCATTAAAGAATCCCCCAAACTCTAGAGACCACATTTTTTCTGCTTTTGGATTGTGTCTGTCAGTGGATGCTCTCCAAGCTCTCATGTTTCTGTGAATTCCAGCTTACACCTTTTAAAAGCACTCCTTCTGGCTTGGTTTGCTGTCCTCGAAGGCTTGGTCTCAGCTTGGAGCCTGTTTCAAATTACAAGCTTAACCTGCCTTTGCTGCCTCTTCCAAGTATTACTTTACACTAAAAAGACAGGAGAAAAAACCCAAACAAAAAAAAGAAGCCCTGGCATCAGTTGCTAATTTCCCTTCCTCTGTCAAGATTATGTTAGTAGCTCTGAGTAATTTGGTCTCATTTTCTCAAGGGAGTAGTACTGAAATAATCCAGTGTTTATTTTTATACAAATTCTCACAGTGTGGCAATGTTTTGGAGACTTCCTGGGATGTTTCTAGTTTTTTCACAGGCTAAAAGGCCGTTCTCAGAGGGAGGTCCTTCGTGTAAACCTAAAAATGGCACTTTCCCACAATACAGCTTATCGGAAGTTTAAAGTTCAATAGCCCTCTCTTGCTCTCTATCCCCATCTCACACACATGAAAGCAAAAAATAAAAAATGAAGGGGCTGTTCCAGTTCTGCTGAGAGTTGCCTTTCAGTTGTTTCATTTTGGTGTGCTGCCTGATCATGATAGTGCAATGGGATCAGTGATGATCTGAGGGAGGAAACAAGGCAAATTAGTAGGAAAAAGAGCAGCTTTTATTCAATAAATTTTGTCTCATCCATGTAGTAGCTGGTGAGGGAAAATGAGATGCTCTCAGCTTTCCTCATGCTTTGGAGTTATGGAAATACTCCGCTATGGAGTATATGCTATGCTATGGGCATAGGCACAATATCACTTTCCATACCAAGGCATTTAAACTAGAATGATTTGATTCTGCTATATCTAAAATGCATGCTGCATAACCTTTGTACTCTGAGGATGTGATTTCCAAGACTGATTTGGTTTTAATTCCAATTGCTTTCCTTTTATCTCATTGTTATTGCCAATAAAACAGTTGAATTTGGGGATGACCAGGTTAGAGGTGGGCATATTTAGGCAAAGACTTGGTCTTCCTGTTCTTCATCTCTCATGCTAAAGAACGAGTCTACCTTTCTGGCATAATTGCTGATTTCAGGATTGCAGAAGGAGCAGGCAGTCTCCTCTACCAGTGGTTTGTGTGAGGCCTCATTGCACTGCAGATGCATAGGAAAGAGGTGTCTCCTTGCTTTCTCAAAGTTTCAGCCCTGGTTTTGTTTGATTGCCTGTTTCCACCCCAGGGACCCTCGCTATTAAGATTGCTGTTAAACAAAATTGTCTTGCTGACATTGTGTTCTGACAAACAATTTACACCTCTGTAAACTGATTAATGCAGTGGTTTTTGTCTTAACAGCAAAACCTTGTATCACATTTTAAAGAACAGCTAAGGAGAACTTTTCCTGTGCCCAAAGAAACAGATCTGCCTGGTGAAGCTAAGGAAGCTGGAACATGAATCATCCAAAATAAAAAAGGTTTGAGTATGCAATCCTTTCAGACATCTAAAGGCTTGCAAGACCCCCTAAGTCTGGAAACAAATGATCTTATTACAAATATTTCTCGTAAAACAGAAGTGTCAGAATAAAAGCAGGAATCCAATTTTTTTCTCCAGTAGATTACAGCACCCTACAAATCATTCGGAAGAGGGGAGAGAGACCACACATTATAGAGGTTGTGTGCAGTGGATGTCATAGGAAGGGGATGTGAAAACAATGAAGAATCTTAAACCTCTGACAGCCACTATCCAGCACCAAAACGAGCAGCTGCTGGCACAAATCTGGTGTTGCAACAGCCAAAACTGGGAAGATCTAGCCTTGGAAGAGGGACAGCAACCCACAAAAAATGGGTTTTGCCACCTTGTGTAGTAATTGACTACAAAATTGTGAGCAAAACCAGCACAGTTCAAAGTGAAAACTTGTAAATCCTAAATTTACCCGTTATATCCCTTCTTCAAGGTGGAGACAGATAAGGGAAAACTGCAGGGTAACTGGCTAAAATAGGAATAGGGAGGGAAAGTTATGAAGAGCATCAGGACAAGAGTGACACAATAAACTACAAGAGGAAGGTAGCAAGAAATGCTAAATAGACATTTGACGAAGGTGGCAACCATACCTAGATGAACTTGAAAATAGCTGCCATTTTGGTACACAAAACAGCCAAGAAAATGGAGTAACAGCTTCAGATACTAGGAAAAAACTAAGTGCAGGACACAAACTTCCATGGTTGCCAATTCTGCTTTGTAATATTCTGAGTACAAAGCATCAAACTAAGCAACTGAAGAGAGATAAGCAACAGATTATGTCTTCCAGTTAGAGTAGGTAGCATGCCTAATCTCTTCTAAATTCAATGGATTTTTAATGTTTATGAATAGGGTTTATCTTTCGGAATTGTACCTGTCTTGGAGTTCTATATGTGTCTAGTTTCAGGGAGCCATGAAGGTCTTTCCACAGACTGAAAATGACAAAGGCATCTCCATAGGTCACTTCTTTCACAGACCCATCTTGTCTGAGGAGAAAGCCACCAGAGCTGCTGTACTCTTTTTTGATCAGTTGAAATGGTTTTGCAATGGTAACTACAAGCCAAAGAAATACACTCTGCTCTCAGGCACTCAGTGGAAAAATTAAAAATAGAATAAAAAAAAAATCAAGTGAAAAACAAAGTTTCAAAATGTCATTCTAAATATGTCCACAATTCTGCTTAACAAAAACAAAAATTCTATTTTTTGTCAATAATTTCAAAATATTTCTTCCTGAAATTTACCAATTTTTGGCAAACTCCAGAGGTAAAACCTTGAATATCTGTGTTTCCTGGTCTGGCTAGTCCATGGCCTGGGACTTGAGGGAGCTTGGTCTCTTTAGCAGTATATCAGGTGAACAGGCAGAAAATCACACGGGATAATTTTAGAAGCCTTCCTGAGTAAGAGATTTGCAGAAATGGCACAGCTCCAGTTTTCTTGGCTTCAACAAGAACTTCATTAAAATCAACTGTTCCCATGGATTAGCTACATTTTGACAAGTCAACATTTTCCAGGGGGAAAAAGAAAAACAAGGACATTTATCTGGAACAGTTGGAGTAATTTCTAGTTTCTAACATGTGATGATAAACAGGAGAAGAGCTTAGCAGTGGATATCCATCACAGCACTAGGCTGAGCACGATGGTCTACCACAGCAGGTGGAGTTTGGTCAAATCTTGTGTGGATGCTTATACGTTTTCTCTGCCTAAACTCTTTCAGGAAATGGAAAGGAAACAATCTTTTGCTTCTTGATGGCCTTTGTTTCCATGTCCTCTTCGTAGATTGAAAAAAAAATGATGTAAACTTGTAGGTTAAAGGAAGAAGCTTCTTCATCTTCCTCTTCATCCCTTTCTTAGGACTGTTTTGTGCACTGAAGTGCCAAGCCATGTATCTTTTGAGGTTCTTGTTGTAATGTACAATTGCCTAACTAGAAGTGCTCCATAGACTTAGTGCCCCAGTGCTTTACTTGATGAAAACAGAACCTCTCATCAAGGCAACATGAATTTCTAAAAGATATTTTTTGGGAAATAAGAGTCAGATGTTGTGTGCGTTTTTGGTCTCTGACAAGGAGGAGGTAAAGTAGATATCATTCCTTAGAAAGCTGAAGCAGCCATTTCCAGCTGTTCTCTCAGGTGAGGCTCTTGATCAGTAATCCTGGTAGAGGTAATTGTTAATACATTCAAAGGCACATATTCACATATTTTATGTGTCTGTATTTATGACAGTATAAGTAACTTTGGTTAGGCTACCGGAGAAATAAACATTTAAACTTAGTCTCAAGCTGGTGTTACTGCAAAAGGAAAAATACCTGCCATACTATAGAGATCCCTGGCATCTCCAGGTGTTCCCATCTCTTGCAAATTTTTATTTTCTGTAGCTGAGAAAGTAGCCCTTCTTTGGGAACAAAACCAAAGGATTTGGCTAAATTTGCATCTAAGCTCCTCCATCACTCTCTGCTGTCAGGTCTGTCAGGGATGATATTCTCTTCCTTCTGAACATATTCGGGAGAAAGAAAAAGGAAATTTTCCTTGGAAAGTCTGGGTGCAAAATTGTATATCAAGAACTCTGGTTTAGAAATGATTCTTGATCTGAAATTTGCTTCCTTTTCTCTCAAGGTCTCAAAGTAAAATTCTAAGTATCTACATAGAAAGGATTTGCTTTTTTCCCCCCCATTATGACTTAAAAGATGATCAGATTTTCAATTATTCATATTATGGTAGTGTATTTGACACTTCCCCATAATATTGGAAGACGATTTTGTAAGAGAAGGAGGTAATCCCAACAGTTCAGCTGCTGCAATTGGAAAGGATAGACAAAAGTGTGCTTGAGGGGTGTATTGCATTATTGCATATTACTGTATTGTTATTTCAGATAGGGAGTTGAGGCATAAAGAGATGAAATAACTTGACTTTAACCACACAGAAAATCTGTGATAGACATGAGAATCAAACACAGATCTCCCAGCCCTCAGTCTGGCTCTCCAGTCATTAAGCTATTGTTCCTCTCTCCCTTGTCCCCTGATTGGATCCACATGCACCTTTTGTTGACTTCTGCTAAGTATTACGCCTGTAGGTAAAAACCTCTCATACTTTTTTCTTCAGTGCTGATACTAAACTTTAATAACTAGAGCATCCTTCCACTTCTTTTTTTCCCTGACGGCTGACAATAATGGCTCAGTAATTACTGAAGTAGTGTTATCAGTTCCAACAGATATCACATTTATTACCAGAAAATGCTATGTTGGTGTTCATCAGTTAGGAATGTGTATAATTGAAGCACTAAAATGAAGTCTGTACGAATATGTGCGATTCATCATGAATTCTGCATGCCCTACACTAACTCTTCTCTTAATTAAGTTGTCAAATAGAAAACTTATGATTATTGCAACAGCGTATTTTGTCGAAGTTCTTTTCTACCCTCATATAAAGCTTGAATTAGTAGAAACATCACAAGTATTGCATGTGTGGATTATGCAGCCTTGTCTTACAAAGCAAAGATTTTGGTGTCCTGCACGATTGTTTTTAACCTGTTCTGCAGGATCTTCTATGAAAATTGAGCATGAGATTGAACTCAATCTTTACTTTTTCTGTCACTTCCTACATGCAAATAGTAATTCACTTTCTACCAGAAACTTATATTACAGACCTACCAGAATATTTAGCTGGGTAAACTGTGGTGATGGAGACACAGGAACAGCACTGCTTCACTGCCCTGTTTGGTGCAGTTTGATTTCCAGCCTGGATCTAGACTGGTGTTCACAGCCCAGTCCACCTGTGGCCTCAGGACTTCTACATTCAGGATATCTCAGCTGTTTGGGCACTGGTCTTAAAACAACCAGACCTCCTCAAACCAGAGGCAGTCCTGGGTTTGGTGGCACTCTTCATTCTTGTGTGACACATAATATGAGCACTGTGCTTTTCGCTTTCATGCCTTCCCAAGGTGGGACCAGAGACACCAAAGTGAAGAACCATCTGCTCTGCATGTGCAGTAGAAGTAACACAGCCCTTTCTCTAAATGGTTCCCAAACTGCATTTCACTGGTTCTTGTTTGTAGGCAGCTTGTGAAGCACCTTGCTGTGCTCATCCTCTTGATAGTCATAAAAGATAGTGCTTTAAAAACATACATTTTGGCTTTTTATGCAAGAACCTGAGTAATTTAAAATATTGACATTTCCCACCATAAAGCAAGAACAGCCTCCAGCGGGCCATTATCCAGGCAGGCACAGAAGCTTTGGGAAAAGAGCTCAACCTCCTAAGCCAAGCCAGGCAGTCCAGGACACAGGTGTGACGAGCTTTCAACCAGGGGTGCTGTGGTCAGCCCTGCCTTTGCCTTTGTCTACTCCACTACCAATTGTGTCTTGGTCATTCATCCTCTGGTTGTGGTTATTTTGCTTGTAATTTCTTATATGAAGATAACATACAGATGACAGAAAAATCCCAGCTTCCTTCATCAAAACTGGGGCAGCAGGCATAACACAGAAAGAGACTTCTTTCCTCTTGCAACATCAAAGCCACAAGAGGTCCATATGCTTTGTGTTGTCTTTTTGGATTTAAAAAAAAAAAATTATTTTACATCTGATTATAGCTGTTTTCACTTTAGTGCCAAAAGACAATACCTAAAACAGTGTTGAAGAGGAAGACACAGGGGTTTGTGGGCACTGGCAGCTGCCAAAGAGAGCAGCTGTATTACTGCGGGTGCTTGGAAAACCAACTAGAAACACATGGAGTGACAAAAAATGTATGTAGCTTAAGATTAGCACAGTGAATGCAACCACACTGTGTGAAACTTAGGCAATCTAGGGCTGGCACCCAGCATCAGGAAGAGTAAAATGCAGTTAGGATGTCTCAAAGAGAAATGAAAGATCAGCGCTGGGAAATTAGGAAATATTCTCACTGTAACTTAAGTACATGGATATATCAATGTCAAGAAAATTGTTTTTAAAAGTCAAATTTGTTAAAAGAAAGTCTGGTGTTCATGACTGGGTTCTGTGGGAAAATTATTACCTTAAATGACACCCTAACTTTCTCAGTGGTGCGGGTCAGAAGCATGAACCCAGGGGAAAGCTCTTTCTTTTAACCTTTGCTGAGAAATGGATCAGAAAAGATGAAGGGCGACGTCAAGACAGGTCCTCTTGAACAACACAAAAAATGTAAAATCAAGATCTGAGGAATCCTATATATTCATTATCAGGCAGTATATTTACAGGCACTCAGAAATTTTTTTAGTCGTAAGTGGTCATGTCAGATATTAGTTTATCTACTCACATAGTGTTGCAGAGGAAAGTTGTGATTCCTACTGTCTTGATTCTTTATGACCAATAAGGAACTTTATGCAGAAGTTTTCATTCATCAGATGTGAGCTGGCAATCCAAGATTTTTTCTCCAAGAATTAAGTTCTGAAGAGGGCACAACACCTAGGACACTTTCTCTTTTTTTTTTTTTCGTCTGAAGTGTAGAATGGAAAATATTTTCTGACAGTGCTGACATGCCCAAAATTTGAAAGGCAAGCACTACAAGGATTGAATGCCAACAGATATTTTTAATGTATTTACCTGGTTAGAGAACAGAAATACAGGTTGCAGAAAACCGATTACTCAAAGGAGTAACCAGACTGACAGGAGCAGGGACTCCTGGGTAGGAACACAGATGACATTCTTCCAGAAAACAGGTTTAATTTATTTCTGTCAAGAAACAATTATATCAAAGAAATTTCCAAGGCCTTATTTTTTTGGAATTTGTGTGTTTGTTTTTGTTTGTTTGTATTTAGGGTTGTGGTGGGTTTTTGTTAGTTTTGGTTTTGGTTTGGTTTGGTTTGGTTTGGGTTGGGTTTTTGTTTGTTTGTTTGGGGTTTTTTTGTTTGGTCGTTTTTTTTGTTTGGTTTTGGTTTTGTTTTTTGTGTGTATGTTCTGTGGACAGTTTCATTTTTCCTCTCAGGGAAACAAGTCCAACCTTCTCACAAGCCCTTGCCCTTCTTTGTACATCTATCAGGGCCAAGTACGGTATCTGCCCTTTACCAGCACCCAAACTTCATTATTTTATGGTGAGTGAAAAGAGTTATACACCCTTGGTGAAACAGTTGAAACCTCTTATTTATTAAGCCAATTGTGTAAGCATTGTCTTTGTCCTCCACCCTGTACATCCATGAGACGGGGTTTTAAGCACACAGGACACTCACTGCTGCTAGCAGAAAATGAGCAGGAAGAACAGGCTGCATTTAATCTTTGCCAACTGCAGGATAATAATTATTAAGGAAGGAAACTTACAAGATTTTCACAGACTTGAAAACTGTCTCCACCTCTACTGCCAGCAGAAAGCTTGCTGCATTTAAGACTGACAAGCAAGGGTGAGAGCTTTGCTGAGCAGAATACTTACAGATTTCAGTAATTTGCCTGTTCTGGGAAACAGAAAAGATAGATGAAGGAAAGAGACAGCACTATGGCCCATCTGTGCAAACCAAAAATGTTGCTAGGAGGTCAGAACGAGCTGTACAACTGCCCCTGATAATTAAATCTATGGCCTCCATAAAGCTTCTTAATGAGATCGCTTTACCATCTCGGCCTTACATTGCTGGTAACAATTAATTTGCATTTTAGAATGTTTCTATTTATCTACTACTTGCAATTTTAATATTTGTCTTTACAGAGTGAGGTGCAAAAGTCTGATTTGTTTGCTCAGGATTTACTTGTTCCATTTTGGCTACCCAGATGGAATAGCAACACTTCGAATGAGAATTTTGGTGATATTTCAAAATGGACGAAAATCATCTTTCTTTGTATAATTTAAAATGGTGTTTTAATATGCAGCTACACAGAACTTTGAAAAACATGCTGGTTTTTCACTAGCCATCTTTGAAAATCTTATCCTTAGCTGTTTCTATTATGATGAAAATACAGCCCTTGCAGTTCAAATCCCAGCACATGCTGAAGATGTGCTCCTGATACAGAGATCAAATTCCAGCCAGATCCAAAGCAAGAACTCTTTGTTTGAGTCACTGGAATCACTTCTAAATGGCAAAGTACAAGAGCTAATACTCATAATTTTATATTCTTTGAAACAACAACAACAAAAAAATTAGAATACCAGATGCGGATGTTTGCTCAGACATTTGTAGAAGTGAGAATGTGTCTGGCTGTTTGGAGCATTATTTCTGCATCGTGATGTCTTTTGTGCCATGGAACCTGCTGTGAAACCTGCTCTCTGCGTAACAGCTCATATGGAAAGATCAAGGGTGCACTGCTTTGCTGGCATGGCTGCAGGATAAACAGTTCTTAGCCAGACTATCACACACTGCTAGAGTTTCTGAGCAAAAAGTTATGAAGTTAAAGACACTGGGTTTTGCCCTCATTTAAAAATAAAATACTGCCTGGAAAAGCTGAGACTGGGGAGGAAAAAGAAGAGCTTTGAAATCCACATCTTACTCTGGAATCCATTTCTCCTATTAGTGCCTTTCTCTCTACCGAAGTAAAAAACCTGCAGTAGCCAAACACCACCCTAGTTTGTAAGAACAAGCCACAATCAGGACAATATTAGGGTTTTGTGTAGTCCCTTTCTGGTCAGAATTTCACACTGATTTTACTTTCAGCTATGGCTAAGCAGAGGAGCTCCATTTCACTTGCTAGGTGTTGAAGTCTTGGAGGGATTATTGCTCATCTGGTGCAGACCTTTTTTTCACACGGGCTATAATAATTTGAGAAGTAAACTCAGAAATATATCCTGGCTTTAAGGACCACTTTTATGGTCCTTTTTGGGTGGAAGAACCAAGTTCTTAGTGTTATTTGCCTTATGACAGAGTGATAAGGAAAATAATAGAAAATGTTAAATCTACCATAGATTTCCTCGTAGATGTGTTGATTAACTGCCTTGAAACTGAGTAATGACACCTGTTTATTAGAATAATTCCTGTTTAGCTTTTACAGCACTTCACTGGCTCCATGCCAGCAGATACTCTTTCATATAAATATTTCTTATGAGTTCTCAGGTGAGCAGTATAGAAGTCTCAAACCTAAAATAGATTCAGCAGAGTATCTTTTCTCAGAAATGCCCAAAGCTTCTTTGAGCTCATTGTTTTAGACACAGTTCCTCCATGCTTTGCATGAAGATTCACCATTATTTTTCCTCCACTGAAGAAAGATGGTAATAAGATAAATGCCCTGGTCATCTCCCAGAATATAGCCAGACTAGCCTTTTCCTGCTACCCATGGTCTTGTGGAGTAGGCACTTGACTAGGAGTTATGAGGAAAATGCACCTTCTGATGCTAAGGTTGGGTGATAAATGTCCAAACCAGCATGGGACACTTCAGGGGAAGTGCCATAAATTTACTGCTGACTCAGCTCTAAGGAGGAGAGCTGAGGCTAAAGAATCACAGCTGTCATTTGGCTGTGGGAAACAGTTCAGAGATCATTATTATTGGTCATTCCCATGAACTTGAGGTTCACAGTGGGGAATGCTGGGAGGTGACACTACAATCTGTGCAGATCTTGAATCCCAAAAATGAATGATTGCCTGTTGTAAAACTAAATCTAAGTACTAAATGTTTAGCGTGTAAAATTTCATACTAAAACCAAATGCATTTCCAAGTTTTTAGTTTTGCTCTATGCCCTTTAGAAATGACAAAATTTTAGAAGGTTAATTTGTAAAATTAAGTGTAGGAAGGAGGATAATTGTTGGAGTTTTCACCTTAAAATCGGTTTAGCACAATGTTGTGTTTTGTATAACATTGCCTGCTAGTTGGAAAATGTTGCAGCACAGTCAGGCTTTTAGTATTTTATATTACATATCGAGATAAGTCAGAGCTTTTCAGTCAAATGACTTTTAAGAGAAATCTTTTTCCACAGTATTCCCTCAACCGCTTATCTCCTGGATGATATTGCAGATAGAAACTTGGAGACACACAAATACCAGCTTGGTGGAAGTCACAGCTTCTACCTTTAAGCAATGAGTGTCATTGGCATTTTGATTTTAAATTTAAGATGTACAGTTTACTCTTCAGTAGTTATTGATTTCAATGATATTATTTCCAAGCTTTACTGTAACTGTGCCTCAAAACAGAATGGGCAGTGCTGTGAGTAACTAGGACAGATCTATCAAGTACCAGGGTTGACGGGCTGCTGCAATGCTTTAATGGGACACAGTTAATTATGCTGTCCTAGGGAGCTGCGTGGTTCTAACTGGGACAGAGAGATAAACCCTTCGGGTGCTTCATTTCTGCTGTCACCCCAGCAGAAGGACAGCCCATGGGAAAGAAGCTTCCTAGGGGAAGGAAAGTAAACCATCTCAGTCTTGTCAGTACAGGTGATGGACTGCTATTATTACTATTTTATAATAAAAAAAGAGAGACAAAAGAAGAGAGAAGGTCTGCATGAAGGACAAATCTGGTAATCACTAGCACCAGAGAGATATTTTGACCTCACTGTGTCTGCAATTCAAATGTGTCAGGTTGTTCTGTTTAATTTCTTTTTCCTCTTAATGTTGAATAGATTTTTTGCTTTTGTAAAACAAAAATAGAGAAACCATGTCCAGAATAACACATTCTTCCTTGTAAAAAATTGAGGTAAATCACAGGAGAAGGTTAGGATCTTAGCCCCACATGTGGTTCTCCCAGCTCTGTAATCCTACAGCAGCTTTAGCATCATGAGCTGGATGTACATTGTAGCAGTGGAGAGAACCTCAGAGGCACAGACAGCCAAAATATGTAAACATGTATATTTTCTTAAATACATCTGAGAGTCAGAATCTGAATGACCTGCTTACGCTTTCGAAAGTAGTCCAGGCACGGTGCATTTGAGAGTCTCTTTGAAAGTAAACAGCACGTGGGTTTCTGGGTGTTGCAATCACTTCTCATTTTACATGTAACTTTCTGGCTTTCCTGAATGAAACTAGAATAGGCCTTCAGAGAAAGAGCTGACTCAAAAGCACTGAAGACACAATGTAACTGCTTGTGTAACTTCCTTCTTTTAATGAAGGCTTCTGCATGGAAAGACATTTCAAGCTGCCGCTAAAGTTTAATCTGAATGCTATAATTAATCCTTACCCATAGAGACAGCAGACTGGATAAAAGACTGGATAGAGTCCTGGTTTGGAATTACTTTAAAAGAAAAAAACACCTTAAATTAAGCTAAGAAAAGCTGAGTAAAATTTTTCTGTTTTATTCTTCTTGGTGCTGATTAAAAGTAGGGTATCTGTCCTTCAGAAACCCTTATTTTTTTTCACACCTGTTTTAGTGTTTGGTTAAAAAGCTGAAATATTTAAACTGGGTTCAGATGGTAATACTTTCAAAGTGGGTTTTGATATTTTGGGGAGTTTTGTTACTGTTTTGTTGGGTTTTAGTGGGTTTTGTGTTTGCTTGGTTGGTTGATTGGTTGGTTGAGTTCCTTGTGGGTTCTTGTGTTTGTTTCTTTGTTTCATTCACAGCCTATTGATGCCCACCATTTGCACCAATTCCAGTTCAGCAGTTTAGTCGGAGAATGGAACAGCACCAGCTGATAAGAAAGGCTCACCTTCGCTTCATCCGAGGTGAGCAGGGCTTGGATGGGCATCCTCAAAATTTGCTGAACTAATGGACTTGAAGGCAGAAGTAGTTTTAGGGGTCAAGAAACCTAGGAAACCGCTTCAAGGAATGGTACAGAACAAACCCGGCATGTCCTTCCTTGCTAGTGGTACATACAAGCATTTGTTAAGGAATTGCAAAGGAAAGGGCGCAGTGCTTTAATCCCTGCCAGACTGTCATAAATCTTTACTGTTTTGCCTAGATCACCAGGTCTAAGAAAACTAACTATTGCTTTATTACTATTTTATAATGAAGGGGAGAGGACATCAATGGCAAAACCTGATTGCAATTACAAAACTGGCATGACACAATGAAAAAAGCCACCCCCAAATGTTTGTTTCTACCTAAGCTAATATTACTAAAATTTATTTACAAGTACTTTTCTGTGCTAAATTATTTTGAATTGTATTATTTATTAAACATTTGTGATTTGTTTTAAAACAAACAGTCTAAGTGCCAACACATCAAACAAATGCAAAACTTCCGTGCATCGGAAAAGGGACTAGGTATTGAAAAAATACTCCAATGTCTGTTTTAAATGCCATAATATCAGCACATGACTTGTTAGGCATCTAACAGAACAAGAAAGTAAACAAATTACAGAAAAAAAGAAAAAGATGAGAAATTCAAGTCAACAGTTAAGAAGAAACATGAAAAATAAAAAAGACAGGGACTGAGATAGAAGTAAGCTGTAAGTTGCTCCTGTCTTTAATCCTGGTTTTCTTTCAGGGAAGGTCATCCTGCCAGTTCTGGAAAAAACTATCTCAATGGAATAATTTTTTCCTGTGCTTTTCTGCTTATCCGTGTTTCATCCTTGCCTTTAAAGAAAAAGCTGTAGATGATTACATGTCATGCCTTAGAGTGGATGCTAGAAGATGGCACGCTGTTTTCCCCATGCATGAGAAGCATCGTCTTCTCTTTGATAATCCCTTTTGGTACAATGATGGCCTGCAATTCTTGGGTGTTTGATTCTCCACTAAAACACCTGTTTCAAAATTCTGTAGATTTTCTAGATTTGAGTTCATTTTTCTTTTAAACATATTTAAAATACTAGTTTATGCTTCAAATGTGGCTGGAAAGTTTAGGTTTTTCTCCCTTTAACTCCTTTACCATCCATAGTGGAGATAATCTTAGTTCTGTGAAAACTTTCTGTGCTTTGCAAACCAAAGTTGTTGCACTTTTCCTGAATTAAACATAGTCACATCTGACACATGATAGTTTTTGCTAAGTCTTTCGCTGTTTTTTATCTCTGTTGCAGCTATAACTCTACTGTCGATAGGAGAGAAATAGTCATATCATTTCCAAGGATCTCTTCCTGGCCCCCTTCTAACTTCTGGGTTTGTTTTCTTTGCTTGCAGTTTGAGGGTATACATGTAATGACTAGGGATCTGTCTAATTAGGGAATAATATAGTCCTTGCTGAATGAAGGGCAGTGGGCAAACCTGCATATGGTTGCAGGGAAGACAGACTCCTTCCATGAGATGAGTTTACCATGCAATTCCTTAGCCTGATGTCTGAGTCTGTCTTAGCAGACGAAGAATATTTTTTTTTCTGATCCAAGGTGTTGTTTGCAGTGTATTGCATGACACCCTCACAGAGGTTATGTGGTGAGGACAAGGGATACATGCTGCTCCCCGATCTTACCCAGCACAGTATGTTTGATAGCCAATGAACTCCTGGAGCTTCAGATGTCAGCCAAGGTTCTCCACGTTTTAACAAAAGTTGCTAGTGAAAGGACCTGGGTAGCTTGGACAGCTACTGTTCCCTCCCTTTCTTCAAAGTCTCCAATGGAGCCCTTTTGTGGGTGAGGACACAGTCCTCTTGATAGTTTCTGTAAAGAGATTGTCCATCTGAGCAAATATTACTGACCAAAAACCAAAATCTTGAAATTCTTTTTTTTGAGGATGGATGTGACAATGAGAGATGGTGCTCAGCTTGAATACTGCTGTTGAAAGAAATCCACAAGTCCCCTATTCTGGAGCTTTGTGTTACCACCCTCCCCAGAGTCATCTCAATTGGGGGACCTGCCAGATTCATCAGGCTGGCAAAATGAAGAATGATAACTTTTTGCAACTTTTGTGAGCTGAATTTGCTCAGATAAAGGCTCAGGTCAGAAAAAAAGAGGGGCGAGGCAGTGGTAATGGGACAGAGCAGAGAGGGAGAGAGAGGATCTTTCCTTTTCAGAACAGACAGCTGTGCTGCTTAGAAGCTGGTATAAGCAACCTGAATATTATGGAACCTGTGGAATTATTGTTTGTGGTTTTTTTCCATACCCTTCCTTCCTCCCCCCC